>JACEVL010001161.1:1269343-1536843 GCA_020284085.1 Aporrectodea caliginosa
GCTGTGTTATGCTATGCTGTGCTATGCTGTGTTATGCTATGCTGTGTTATGCTATGCTGTGCTATGCTGTGTTATGCTATGCTGTGCTATGCTGTGATGTTCTATGCTGTGCTGTTCTACGCTGTGCTGTCCTGTGCTGTGCTATGCTGTGTTATGTTATGCTGTGTTATGCAGTGCTATGCTATGCTGTGTTATGCTATGCTGTGCTATGCTGTGCTATGCTGTGTTATGCTATGCTGTGTTATGCTATGCTGTGCTATGCTATGCTATGCTGTGTTATGCTATGCTGTGTTATGCAGTGCTATGCTATGCTGTGTTATGCTATGCTATGCTATCCTATGCTGTGCTGTTCTATGTTGTGCTATGCTGTGCTGTCCTATGCTGTGCTGTTCTATGCTGTGCTGTTCTATGCTGTGCTGTTCTATGCTGTGCTGTTCTATGCTGTGTTGTTCTATGCTGTGCTGTTCTATGCTGTGCTGTTCTATGCTGTGCTGTTCTATGTTGTGCTATGCTGTGTTATGCTGTGCTGTGTTATGCTGTGCTGTCCTATGCTGTGCTGTCCTATGCTGTGCTGTTCTATGCTGTTCTATGCTGTGCTGTCCTATGCTGTGCTGTTCTATGCTGTGCTGTTCTATGCTGTGCTGTTCTATGCTGTGCTGTTCTATGCTGTGCTGTCCTATGCTGTGCTGTTCTATGCTGTGCTGTTCTATGCTGTGCTGTTCTATGCTGTGCTGTTCTATGCTGTGCTGTTCTATGCTGTGCTGTTCTATGCTGTGCCGTTCTATGCTGTTCTATGCTGTGCTGTTCTATGCTGTGCTGTTCTATGCTGTGCTGTTCTATGCTGTGCTGTTCTATGCTGTGCTGTTCTATGCTGTGCTGTTCTATGCTGTGCTGTCCTATGCTGTGCTGTCCTATGCTGTGCTGTTCTATGCTGTGCTGTTCTATGCTGTGCTGTTCTATGCTGTGCTGTTCTATGCTGTGCTGTCCTATGCTGTGCTGTTCTATGCTGTGCTGTTCTATGCTGTGCTGTTCTATGCTGTCCTATGCTGTGCTGTTCTATGTTGTGCTATGCTGTGCTGTTCTATGCTGTGCTGTTCTATGCTGTGCTGTTCTATGTTGTGCTATGCTGTGTTATGCTGTGCTGTGTTATGCTGTGCTGTCCTATGCTGTGCTGTCCTATGCTGTGCTGTTCTATGCTGTTCTATGCTGTGCTGTTCTATGCTGTGCTGTCCTATGCTGTGCTGTTCTATGCTGTGCTGTTCTATGCTGTGCTGTTCTATGCTGTGCTGTCCTATGCTGTGCTGTTCTATGCTGTGCTGTTCTATGCTGTGCTGTTCTATGCTGTGCTGTCCTATGCTGTGCTGTCCTATGCTGTGCTGTTCTATGCTGTGCTGTTCTATGCTGTGCTGTTCTATGCTGTGCTGTTCTATGCTGTGCTGTTCTATGCTGTGCTGTCCTATGCTGTGCTGTTCTATGCTGTGCTGTTCTATGCTGTGCTGTTCTATGCTGTGCTGTCCTATGCTGTGCTGTTCTATGCTGTGCTGTCCTATGCTGTGCTGTTCTATGCTGTGCTGTTCTATGCTGTGCTGTTCTATGCTGTGCTGTCCTATGCTGTGCTGTCCTATGCTGTGCTGTTCTATGCTGTGCTGTGTTATGCTTTGCTGGACTAGATGACATGGAAGATGACTGGAGTGATGGATTGATTTTGTTGATGGTCTGTTTGGTCAGGAGTTGTTCAGGGTCCATCGACCTGACTCCGTAATGAAGATGGTTGAGCTGGAGAAGAAGATGCTGGAGTGTGCGTGGAGCGACTGGGAAAGGATGCCGACGATGGGAGCGTCCTACTCACAGCAGATCCAGAAGGAGGTCAGACGGTCAATTCTTCTGTTGCAATACTCAACTCTCAGATAAATGATCCAAGGGTTGCTAACAATGAAGAGCAGCATTGGCTGAGGTATGGTAAGTTATGTTGGATGAACTGATGGAAGGTAGGGTAAGGTTTGTAAGGTAAGGTTTGTAAGGGTAGGGTAAGTTACGTAAGGTATTGCAAGGTAAGTTAAAATATAGGGTACTGCTAGGTAAAATATTGTAAAGTTAGGTAAGATATTGTAAGGTTAGGTGAAGGTTAGGTGAAGGTTAGGTGAAGGTTAGGTGAAGGTTAGGTGAAGGTTAGGTGAGGTGACGTAGGGTAAAGTTACATCCGGCTGGCAGGCACGTAGCCAGACTTAAATTCAAGAGGAGGCAAATTCACAGACCATTGGCAGAATCCTGGTTATTGGGGTCATTGGTCAATAGAAGTTCCAATACATAAAAAAGCAAGAGGACGCAACTGCCTCCTCGTGCCTCCATGTAGCTACGCCTATGCCGGCTGGGTAAGTTCAGTTGAGGAAATTGCAGCAATGCCAGCTAGTGTAGTGGTTAGTGTGGTGGACTGCCAATCGAGAGGTTGAGGGTTCAATTCAACACCAGAGCAGAAATTTGTTTCAAGATTTCTGCTTGACCAGCGCCCTCTACCCAGCTCGGCTATAGCGAGTAAATTGTCGGTTGGAAGATGAGACGACGAGGGAGAAGACCGGCCACCTGTCCTCATATGCTGAGGCTATGAAAATGAAGTCGCTGACTCTTCCTACCGATGCCTGCCTCTCATGAGGGTAGCTTAAGGGACTACTCTTCATCTTCTTCGTCTTCAAACGGTTTCCTCTGAAACATTGTCTCATTGTGCAGCTCTTCGCTGGTGTCTTCATCGAGGATCCTCAGTTCGTCTGCGAAGCGGCGCAGACTCTGTCCACTCAAGCGGAACAGCAGTCGATGAAGAAGTCACTGCACGATCGCCAGCTCATCATCCTGGGTTGCCTTGGTAACATGCTCGAACTGGTCACCGTGAGGTCACGGCTGATCGACGCTGCGTGGGAGAGCGAAATCCTCGCCAAGGTTTGTGCACATGTGAACTAATTTAGAGAGATTAAATATGCTGTTAGCTCATGAATTATTCAGTTTTATTATAATTTGTGTACTCTAAGAAGCGGCTGATATGGTCGATATCAACTGTGGGACAGACTTCCGCCAGAATTAAAACAGTTATCTGATTCATCCTACGAACAAACCAAATCCTCTTGCTATACCTGCACTGGTCTTTCACTGAAAACTGAAAATGTTCATTCCTTGTCCACAAATCCTATACGGATTCCTATTCCTTTTCCCTCTAGGCCACTTCACTTCTAAACACCATCCACCATAACCTTCCGACTTTCAGGCTGCCTGTGAATAATCTGGTCACTTCGACTTAATTTTGTTTTTCCGCTGTATACTGGAGGCATGCCGACAATGAGTCTATATAAGTAGGACCTACATTCCGATTTGGTCGCATATGTGGGACCCATATGGGCTCATTCCTATTCCTATTCGAGTTTATTCCTATTAATTCAAGTTCAATCTGATTAATTTAAGTTCATTCCTATTAATTCGATTACATTCCCATTAATTTGAATTCATTCCAAGTAATTCCCATAGAAATGTTGGTAGGGTGGAACTTTCGAGGTTATGATTAAAGTTTCTGTGGCTGGGATAATTTTTTGCAGATCTACAAGAAGCAGATGGTTGATGTTGGAGTGGAAGACTGCCACCTCTACATGAGATTCGTCCAGTTTGAATTCGCCCAGGGAAAAGACACAGGCACTAAACCCCCATCCGTTTTTATGAATCCACCGAAAGAGGATCCTCGACTTGACAGGTGCGATATCAACAACACTTTTTCTAATAATTATTAAATTCCTAAGGGAGTAATAGGATAGTTAATGGGGGGGGGGTTAACGACGAGAGTGTACTAAAAGCGACTGGGAAACCAATGCAGGTTGGCGTTAGGGTGTTAAACGGACGAGACAGCTACGATGGATAACTCAGTTGACATTTCTCTAATGTGGCTTCTTCTCTCTAGGTTTACTCCGAACTTTCTCTACCTGGCAGTCAACGAATTGGATGAGAGTCACGTCGGTCGATTCAGTTTTCGAAATCTCGAAGGCGTCCTACAGGTGAGACACAGATTCCATGTTGTGACATCAGATCACTACAAGTTATCAGTGTTATAGTCAGTGTTTGGATAAAATTTCCATGGACAACCCGTCTGACTTGACGCAGCGCTCGTGACCTGTGCTTAGCTATTAAGTGGTGCTTTAGAAATTAAGAATTTACGATTAGGATTTGTTTGTCTGGTCGCTCAGATGTTTGTTGTTTTGTTTGTGTTGAGATGATGCGTGATAAGTCTGTTGAGAGTCTTCGAGCGGTCCTCTCTGCTCAGATCGTCCATAAGAACAGTCTCATCTGCGCCGTACAACTCTCAGAGATTTGCCATCAGATGAAGGATATGACTCCTATACATAGGTAACTATAGATCATCTTATCTAATTGAATGAAATGTGAGGAATTGCTCTAATACGAATGTGCTGAAATTGACATGAACGAAATAGAATCAGCTGGAATTAACGTGAATTAACTGGATTGAACTGGAATGAACAGAAATATGCTCGTGTATGTATGTGGACATTTAATGTAGCTCCTTTTGTACTTCACAAAAGCCTTGAATGAAATGGAATGAGCTATGAATAATGGAATGAGCTATGAATAATGTGAATGAATTGTGTTCCATCTTTGCATCATTACATTACATTTGACCTGTAGACCAGTCAGTCCTGCTATGGACACGAAGAGTGAGAAGAGCATGGCCAATCTGACAGTGGATGCTGGGAGCAACATGGCGCCCATCAGCAAAGCGCTCGTTTCGACCAACCTCAAGAAGCGAGCACCTCAGGCCTTCATTTCACTACAACTGGAGAAGGTTTCCTTTAATTTGATTCATTCGTTCATTCATGCATTTTTACATTTATTCATACATACATACATTCATTTAGTCATTCATGCATGCATGCGTTCAATCATTTACTTATTTATTCATTCATTCTTTCGTCCATTTATTCATTCATTCATTGCCTTTTCAAAACATTTTTCAGAAGCACTTCCAGCCCAGTTTTGCAAGTAGGAATTTAAATTTACGTTTTTCCAATTGTGATCATTTAATAAACATTTATGCATCATTCAGCCAGTCATGAAGGCAGGCAATCAATCAGTCAATCAACCAACGCACCAACCAATCAGCAATCA
Organism: Aporrectodea caliginosa; assembly: GCA_020284085.1. NCBI lineage: Eukaryota > Metazoa > Annelida > Clitellata > Crassiclitellata > Lumbricidae > Aporrectodea > Aporrectodea caliginosa. The sequence continues at coordinate 1,274,498 of JACEVL010001161.1, forward strand.
GCCAACCAATCAATCAATCAATCAATCAATCAATCAATGAGAATAGTTGGCCTCTAGATTGAACAGTTGGTCTATCTGTTGTTTCAATGTATTTGTGGAATGGATTTTTTAAGGTTTCCTATCGTGACCAAATGTTGATGGAGTTCGTTAGCAAGAACTCACAGATGTCAGCGACTTTGAAGAATCCCGTTGAAATGGAAAAGCTCAAAAGGTGACCATCAACAGACGTCTCCTATTTCGTACAATATGAACAACGCCTCCGTCTTCATCGTTATCATAATCATAGTCTTCGTTGTCATCATTGTCATCATCAGAACAATTATCGTCATAATCCACTGTCATCATCATAATAATTATCATTGTCATAATCATCCTAATCATAGTCGTTGCCATCATTGTCGTTGTTCCATGTGCTTCATTCGGATGTTGAATTCCATTCAAAGGAAACTGATCGTCAAGTTCTGTGAAGATCTAAACGGAAGAATCGTCCAGCATTCGCTACGAGCGCAGATCATTGCATACTACGACAGCATACTTGCACTCATCGAAGATTACCCAGCGATTAGGTAGAACATACTGTCTCAGTGTTCTGCTTCGTTTCAGTGCATACTAGGCATGACTACGTACTTCATCACAACATACTTGGTCATTGCAGTGATTTAGACAGCATAATAGACTTGGACGTCATAGCATATTTGGACATAAAGCTTGTATGTACTTAGAAATAACAGCATACTTGGACATCACTTGAACATTTGTGCACTTGGACATTGCAACGTACTTGAGTATAAGAGCATACTGGTAATTTTAGCATAATTAGACATCACAGCATGTGCGTACTTGGGCATCACAGCTTACTTAGACATCGTGGCATACTTTGTATGTGTAAGACTGGAAAATTTGAATGAATTTAAATGAAAATGTACTGATGATTTGAAAGTTTAAAGAACGTCTGGTGTTAAGAGTTTGACTTCGAAAGTCAACACAGATTAAACTGATGCAGAATTTATTTCCTAAAGTTAACAAGGAATTTACGCAAATATAGTTGCGTTTGGTGACCAATTCATGTTTGTTTCTGGTTAACTTCAGAGATAAGTATTTTATGATCGGAGACGCCAATGAGAGGAAGTCAATCGACGAAGAGAATGGTCTAGAACCGGATCCCAGGTATGAGTCTCTCGTCCAACTTGGCTGCCTATTTGTATAAAACGCCTATCATGAACTGCCTGGCTTTGGGCCACACTTCTATTCTTGTCCGTTAGTGTGCTGGTCACACTAGTTGTCGATGTCTTTAGACATAACTCTAATAACCATTCTCTGGCTGATAAAGAGTTCTCAGTTCTTTCTCCAATATCGCCACTCACCAACCAACGTCTGCTTCAAGTCTTTCTGTCTATAATCCCTCAGGCTTTCCACTCTAAATTAAAGTTTTGCCTCTTCAAGAGAGGCGGAACAGCTAGGCCCTATAGCTATGGAGCAATTTGCAAATGTCAGTGATGACGTGACGGAAGGGCGTTTGTGTATGTGCGTGTGTTTAGGTGTGTTTGTGAGCGTGTGTGTGTGCGTGTGTGTTTGTGTATGGGTGTATGTGTGTATGTGTGGTGAGTTGGGAGCCATATAGAAGTGATTAGATAAGAGATGATATGTTTTTATCTGATGATGTTATCAGTGTGTCGTGGTGCGTCGTGTTGTTTGAAGTGAGTACTAAAAGAGTTTCTCTCCTCAGATGATGCACAGATCTTCGCTTTTAGACTTTCTTCCATGCACTCTTCCCCTCATACGTCGTCGTTTCGTCTGAGCCTCGAGAAGTAGTCAACAGACGCGTTTTCTTGTCTGTATTTACTGACTAATTAATTACTTGCGAAACTTGAGGTATTATAGCAGACGTGTGTTGAATATGCGCATCTGCCAGCGCGTAGAGACAGCGCTCGTGAATAAACCGGTGCCCTGCTGTTAGCTTTAGAGTAGCGCTTTGGATTTTAGTTTATCATTACTGTGGTCTTCTAGGTATTGACACGGCTATACAGCTTGGTTTTCGTGCGCCGTCTGACCACGGGCGCTTTAGAAGTTAATAGTTTATGATAATTAATAATAATTAATTTAGTCAGCTTGTTTGTGTTTGCTTACCTCTACCAACTCTTAACGGTTGATCGGCTTCAATGTGCACTTCTGAACCCCTTTGCAAGGAGGACAATATCAAATTACAGTTGTGTTGTAGGCTATTGTACTAAGTTATGAGCCATTGCCATTTATTTTGTCTAGACGTGTTTATTCTGAAGACATTTTCCTGTTGTTCGTGGGTAGTTTTGTGTTTTATCTTTGTATTCAACGAAGTTGCTTCAATTTTTTTTATGTTTTGCACCGTCACTTGTTGGCTTTCGAAAAGGAAATCGAGCTTCGACGCAAATGAACGCACAGTTTTTTTTTTCTCACAGATAGGCTGCTTTGCAAAAGCAGCTTTACTTAATGAAAATTATTCTTGAACTTTCAAACGGAGATTTTTTTTATATATTCTCGTTGCCTTTGATTTCTTTATTGTTGTTGTTAAGTAATCTCTGATTTAAATAAAACTTTTATTTACTAGATTAGCATTTGGAAAGTTTAAATTATTATTTGCTGTGTTTTTATCAATATTTTATTTACTGTGTTCAGTTTATTAATTAGGCCTATATATATATATATTCGCAAGGATAAATCTGTTTTACTTGTAGTTTTCACAAAGTTTTGCAGTTCCTTATAATAGTTTTGTCAAATTATCAACTTTAAATAACAGTTGATAAAGGTTTGAAGGAACTCACCTGTCACCAGTGTTCAGGGTTTGATTTCTCCCGTTCGTCTGCGCCCAATATAGCTGCTCAATTAATAGAACATTACTTTAATTCTACGTTACGTAACATGGAAGTATATTTGAGGACAATTAATATAGCGCCCTTGTAGAACCCCTGGCCATCTAACTGATGGGAGGAAATGAAGCATAAGGAGAAGAAAGAAGAGCGGTCCCTTAAGCTCACCCTGATAGGAAGCCATGCATGGTAAGAATTGCTGGCGACTTCATTTTTCTTAGCCTCGGCATATGAGGGCCACTCTCTCTCCTTCGCCGTCTGATCTTCCCACCGACAGTCAGTATACCGCAGTATCTGGCAGAGATAGTTAGGGTAGAGGTGGAGCGGAAATCTCAGAACAAATTTCTGCCATGGCGAGGGTCTGAACTCCGACCTTTTGAGTGACAGTCCAGCGCTTTAGCCACTAAACATAAAGTAGGTTGCTGACTAGATGTTGTTCCTGTTTAACGATGCTGTGTCTTACCGAAGATGATTGATTAACGTCGCCCTCCTCCAATATCCAGACTTCGGCCTGGCACCACCAGAGTATAGGGCAGTGAAGGAATTACGACACAGTTATCGAAAGTAGTCGCAATGCGGGATTTTGATTGTGTAGTTTAGGACAAACCAGTTGCTTGCTTGATTGAATCATTCGCCCTTATATATTATTGTGTCATTGAGAAAGTAGCTAAAAACTGATATCTTACCTCTTTCAGTCTGTTTATAGGACTCTGTTACATATCTTGATGAAGACGTTGTTGATGATGAAAATATTACACAATAGCAATGGTGGCATCATTAAAAAACTAATAAAAAATAATACTACTCGTAATATTGATGCTGCTGCTGCTCTTACTACTACTACCACCACCACCATCACCACCACTTCAACTATTACTACTCCTACTACTAGTACTACTGCTGCTGCTGATGATGATGATTGATTGATTGATTGATTGATTGATTGATTGGTTGATTGATTGATTGATTCGTGTTTAGGTCTTTCAAACGTCGTCCTCGGTTCGTGATGTCTGATGATGGTCGGTTGTTGTTGAATGTCTGGTTCCTGCCACACCCTCTTGAGGTTCTGACGATGTTTCGACAGCTCAACGATCCAGACGCCAGACGTTCGCTCACTCACTTACTTACGATTGTTGGCGCTCTGCACGACATTCTCCAGTTCCTCTTTTCACATGCACGACTGGGAACTGCCTGGAGATATCCATCGGTTGGTGGAAATGGAATGACGGCCGACTGGGGAGGAACGGACGCCATTGGTAGGTAGTCGTCTCCTTTGCTCTCTCGGAAATTATGTTCTCGCATTTCTGTCTCTCGTTTTACCGTATTTACATATTTGGTGTTTGAATAGTAGGCCAAATAAAGACGATAAAAACTTCATTCCACGCATGATGTTTAAAAACATTTATTAGAGTCCCATATCTAGACAATAAAGCCAAGCTTATCTACCTGACCCAGCATGACTCTTTAAGCCTTAACACGTTTTACTGTAGCCAACAGTAACTATCGATGAATGAATTCTTGTAACTAGCTGCGTTATGACAGCTAGAGTAGATCAATAAACGAAAATACAATACAATAATGATGAAAATCTATACATACCAGTTACAATAAATGTATATAGGCCTATATGTGTGCAACTGTGCATACATGCATTCATTATGCATGCTTGCGTGTATTTATGTATTTATGCATGTATATGTAGGCTATGTATGTGTGTATGTGTGTATAAGAAAAGATATTACTATTATTATTATTATGTATCTGAGGATAATTATTATCAATAATTCAGATGGCGATTATGATGACGATGATGATGATGCTGCTGCTGCTGCTGCTGTTGCTGCTGCTGCTGCTGCTGATGATGATGATGATGACGATGATGATTATGCTGTTGCTGCTGCTGTTGCTGCTGCTGCTGCTGCTGATGATGATGATAAAGATGATGATTAGAGTAGTCATAGTCCTAAAGATGCCGGTGGAGATGATGATGGTGATCCGAATGTGAAAGGTGCTGCATTGAGAGATCTTCAGAAGCAGATGGACAATCTGTCATCAACAACTGACCCTCAGCTGATTGGTCGACTTCTTCTGCTGCGTCGTGACGTCATCTACCAGCAATTCGATCTCGTCATCAGACACACTCTAAGGGACCACTTCCTATCCACTGGAAACATTCCAGCATTCAAGGTCAGACATTATAATCATGCACCCTCTGAGCAATTATTATTACGCATTTATTAACGCTTCTATCTAATGAACGATAGTGGTGAGCAGTTGTAAGTGAAGGAATTGATCAAGGTACCTAGAAAAGTAACTCTTTGATGGGAGGAGGATCGAAACCATTGGGGCCTACTCTTCCGTTACTCTAACCAAGTGGCCGCGGCACCCAAGTATTATCCAGCTGCTGCACCCCTAGAGCAGCTGGCTAACTAATGTATGTGCAACTGGTTCTGTAAAAAAACTGAAAACCTACTGATTATCACTACTGACATTATACGTAGACCTCGAACTATTTTCTATAAGTCAAAGTGGTGTAGAAATAGTCGAAGCACTGCGACATGAGATGTTGGTCGTCATGAAAATAAACTAACTGGAAGATAGATAAATAAAATTAAGACCAGGTACCGTTGACTATTAGCTCTGTAAAAGGTTGGGAACCACTGCAGTCTGATGCAGTGTAATATGACGAGAGATTTATATGTTGCCAGTCAACTTGTTCGTTGTGTTTGGTTGAAAGGCGGTGACGAGGGCAATGCATTTTGGTCTGCACCATCTGACCAGCGCTGGTAAACCAACCATTATGTCGACTTGTCTGAATGTTCCTGATCCACTGGAGGCAGGAGATGCAATGGCCATGAAGCTCTTCCCATGGAGGAACTTCATCAACAGGTAAGCTTGCTTGAGTTCTGTCTATTTAATTGTTTCTAATTGGGGCTCATAATACGCTCATTGTTTATAAAACCAATATTGAACTCTTTCACAACCAAAAATAGTTGAAATAAGTGCTTAACCCCATACTGAATATTATTCAACCCACTCATCTGATGGTCTTTATCTATAGCTAAATCAAAAACTGTTCTTGGCTAATGATCTAGATTCGAAGCTCTCTTTCTGTGTCGTCTATCCATTCTGCTCAGTCACTTATATCATTTCGTATCTCCCAACTTAAGACTTATCTTTTACAAATTACCTGTCCACCATAGGCTGCCTGTGTCTTAATGGAATGGTCTTCTGGATATCAATCTGATTAAGGCTTGGCTTTGGTGCACGGTCGCAGCGAGAGAAGTTATCAATCACGATTACAATTAAGCAGAATGGGTTAGATTTTAATTAGTCGGCTATTGTAATGACCGAGGAGTCCTTGGTATGTTTGTGCTTCCAGTAACGGTCCGTATGCGATGCAGTTCTGGCAGTGGCAGCTGATCGAGTATCACATCCAGACATGTCTCTGCGGTCTCACAGATGTCAACCGGTCAGTCGCTATACTCGCTCATCACTTTTTATGCACACGCGGTAACAAAATGATGATAACGACGACGATGACAGCAATTACTACAATGACGATGATGAAGACGTTGTTGATGACGATGATATTACACAGAAGCAATGATAAGAAATTCATAAAATAAAGACATGCTGCTGGTACTGCAATATATGATTGTATGAATTGTAGATGATACAAATTGATACATGGCGCAGGATAATAATAATGATTAAGAGTTTCGTTTGGAGAGAAGCGTTTGTTTTACCCAGGGGGGATAATATTTGTCGTCTTCATCTATTCGCAGGCGAGTTGCGAATGCAGAGTTGGTGAGTATGGCTCTGTTGATGGAAGATGTCCTTCTGTACGGAAACCAGGATCCTTCGACCTTCTCAGCGCCCTCTGACGACCCCCCGACGAACCCCGGCGGCGGCAGCGGAGGGGACCCCATGGGGAGTCGTAGAGGGTCGTTCGCTGGCCTTACCACCCCTGGGAAGAAGAACGGGGGCAGTCTGTCACAGGTCAGGCAACCGTTGGAGTCCCTCGCCGTCATGAGGTCCTTCCTCATTCTCTGGAAGCGATTGGAAAGGTTCAAGGGTAACTGGATCGCTACGAGGTTTGGGGTTGACGAACTCAACACTGTGGCTCTCTACAAGGCTTCCTGGTATGCATTAACCCAATCCAGTCTAACCCAGTATAATCTAAGTCAATCTAATCCAATACGACACAACTTCATCTGATCATAATGTTATCTGATATAATCCAATAAAATCTTATCTAACAAAATCTTATCTCAGCTAATCTGTTCTCATCTGGCCCGTTCTGTTTTGTGGTCTGGTATGATCTCGTTGTGTCTGATTTTGTCTGGCCTGGTCTCTTTCATTTGATATGGTCTGTAATGGTATGGTCTGAATGGTATCTATAGTTTGGTATGGTACTGTAGTATAGATGGTGTTTCCTGCTCTGGTTTGCTGTGGTACAGTATCAGACAGACAGACAGAGAAAGAGAGAGAGAAGAGAGGGTTGATAGATATATATAGAGAGAGACACAGGAGAGATGGACAGACAGACAGACAGACAGATAGACAGACAGACAGAGAGAGGGAGGGACGAAAGGAGGGAGGGAGAGAGATAGACACACACAGAGACAGAGAGACAGGCACAGACACAGAAAAGAGAGACAGAGACAGACAGAGACAGACAGAGACAGATAGACAGAGTGATATACAGATAGTGAGAGAAACAGACAGAAAGAGACAGAGAGGGAGAGAGATTCGTCTGTGAATTCTCTGATTCATAGCGTTGTTTTTCAGTCGTGACTATCGTAAGGAAGTGATGTTGTTGGTGATGCAGAGCATCGCCAGAGATCGCAACCAACCGGAAATCTACGATGCTTTGGCTGCTGAAGAGGAATCCATTCAGCTGCCAAAGGGAGTCTCAGAAACGGAATCGAAAACGCGACAGGTAGACCTGAGCGAGACAGAGAGAGAGGGAGGAGAGAGAGAGAGAGAGAGAGAGAGAGAGAGAGAGAGAGAGAGAGAGAAGAAGGCTAATGATCGATCATTCTGATCATTCTATTTTGCGTTTAAGTCATTTCTGTAAATTTTGCTTTGCAGTTTAAACTTTTAAAATTCAAATTAAAAATAGAACTAAGAAATATACAGACGACGTGCATTTCTTCATTACCCAGACATTTTGAGCGAATGAACCAGTTATTGTAAAATTTATAAACTGCTACTCGAAAGCCAAGTGCAGGGTTTCAGCTTATTCAGGCACGCTGTGTCGGGTCAGTTTTTCTAGGAAACTGGCTTATTTGCAGTTCCGTGATTTAGAGTTAAGTATTTTGAGTTTATGAGTAAGAATTTATCAGTTGAAAACTTTACTATCTAGAGTTTATCACTTCGAGTTTGAGTTCTTTATTTCTAGTTTAGTGTTTCGAGTTCAGTATTTTGAGTTTAGTGTGTCAAATTTATTGTTTAGAGCTTTATATTCTTACTCTTTATGTATTGATATTTCCAATGTATTATTTGAAGTTTGCATGTTTTTGATGTTCTTATTTTATTTATTTCCAGTTGGTGAAGCTTCTCGAACGTTTCGAATGTCACCTGATTCTCGAAGTGAAGAAGAAACTGCAGAAGGAACTGACGCTTGCGTTGGCCGAGAGAGGGCGAGAGGAGAACGCACTTCCGACTGACCTCTGGAAAAGACCGGTCAGTCTGCCATCCATACGATCAAGCGACCTGAGGGAGAGACGCTCCATAAAGGGGCTACATAAATACCCAGATGCACACTTACAATACACACAAACATACATAAGTTTTTAGTTTGTTGGACCTAGACTTATTGAACTCTCTCCCTGTGTTTGTCTATTCTACTCAATCGGTTGTGTCATTTCGTTATCAGCTTAAGACTTACCTCTTTCAAGTTGCTTATCCACCATCGGCTGCCTCTCTGTTTTACGGACTGGTCTTCTGGATATTGACCAGATTATGGTTTGGTTTTGTTGTGCCATCGGTTGATGAATTGTGCATTAGACACTGGCGCAATAGAAGTTACTAATTACTAATTACAATTACAATTGGTGTGTGTTTCTTTAGAGAAGGCTGTTTTTGTTGACTGTTTCATTTGCAGTCGATCCGTGAGTCGTTTACTCTGACGAGACCACAGATGGCAGATGACTTCATCACTCGGTTGATGTCAGATGCTGAGGTTGATGAAGATAGAGTAACGTTCAGAAGAGACAAACTGACCGATCGCCTCAACGAACTGTCACAGAGCGTCATGGCCAGAGAGAAACTGACCTACGAAAGGTTAGCAATTACATTCAACGAATCTCCATCAACGCTTACCTTTGTGCATCGGAGAATTTGTAACGCTCGCACGCGCATCGATTGAGGCTTTCCGCATTACGATAATGATTAGATTAGATCATCAAGAGTAAAATTAGATTAGATCATCTAGAGACGTGTACATGATTTTGGAGATGACGCTGTCGTCGTGACCTGTTGGATGTATAATCATCTCTGAGTTTTCTTTCTTGCGCAGTTATTCTTCTTTCTACGAGAATTTACTTCGAACGAATCACCAGACGCTCTACCAGAAGGAACGGGTCAGTACTTTGGTCAATCTCTAATTAGTTTTATTAATTGGATGGATTGTCAAGGTGTGGGAAGGCGAGAGAGGGGACATCAGGAAGACAGGTGAGTCAAGGTAAGCTGTAAGGCAAAGCAATGCTTTTGTAAAGCATATGGAATTAAGGAGCTATATAAAGTGTATAGATACATATGTACATAAAAGCTAATAACTTATATTGCACCTGGAATGACCTCCCGCTTAAGCTCCGCTCTTTACTTGTGAGCCAACCGGCAGGGTTCTACAAGTCCCTCAAGTCTTTTTCTTTAGTCGTGGCTGGGCCGGGAGCGCTTCTGAGTAGCTTCTTCTGAGTAGCTTCTTGAAGAGGCGCTATATAAATGCTCTGAATGAATGAATGAATGAATGAATGAATGAATTAGTCATCGGTTGCTTCAACAATACCGTCTGGTATTATTACTTAATCTGTTTGATATATATTTTGTGAGATGCTCATTTTCTGTTATGTTGCAACGTTCTTTGGTGCCAATAAACATTTTTGATTGATTGATTGATTGATTGAACTCGGACCATGCATTCAAGAATCAGAATTCAATGGAGCAGTGACGTCGAATTCCAATATTGGTCGTATGATAAGACCAAAATAATGACAAGAGCAAAAATAATGATAAGACTCTTATCATTATTACTATTATTATGCATTTACTAAGCACCACTATCTAATGACGAAGCATCAATCGATGGCGCTGAGCAATTCTGAGTGAATTAGGACTTGATTAAGGTCCCTCCACACAGTAACCGTTAAATCATCTCGCGGGAGCATACGTCTCGAACGCGTACTGTCCGCGTTAAAAAGGGGAGCGCCCAAACCAATTGGCTACCATGTACCTTCACCGTGTATCTTAGATTTCTTGTCTTTTCTTCATTAGGAGGTAAAGCATCTTCGCGATCAGCTGAAGTCGCACCATTCAAGCGTAGCGGTTGAGGTTCAGTTCCAGTTGGCTGAGTCGAGTCAGGATCTGCTGCTGGAGGTGGTTGCTCTGAGAGCAAAAGTGGCTGAGATGAAGGAGATGAGTCAGAGACAGGAACAGGATATTCGAGATCGAATACGACAACAGTATGATGATCTCGTTCACAGTCTCGTCAGATCGATCTTCGATCTCAAGACGAAGTTCGATGAATTCAGGTAGACTTAGAAATATTATTATTAGTAGTAGTAGTAGTATGAGTAATAGTAGTATAATTTTCTGAAGTGTCATCTCAACAGGGCTCAGATAGCGGTCGCAGTTATGGAGAGGCAGATGGCGTTTCTCCTTTGAAGAGCCACCGAGATCCATTGGAATGGGTATGATGTCTCCGGTGGATCATGGGTTACGAGTGTTATCCGGCTTCCCAACTCTAATTGTATAATTTTCAGCATAGTCGTTCATCATTACCATTGCCATCACCACCAACCATTATCATCGTCATCAGCATTCCATATCTTGAATAATCTTTATGGAAACGATGAAAGCTTATGACAGTGGTGAAGCTGAAGATGGTGGTGGTGGTGGAGATGATAAGAATGTTTGAATTAATTGTGATTGATTGATTGATTGCTGGTGATTAGGATGGTTGTTGTGGTTCTGGTATAGGAAGGAGCTGTATGATGACGTTCTGAAGAAGATCAGTCAGACTCGAACAGAGGCCGTCGACTCAGTCAGTCGCCTCGCTCAGCGAACAGGAGCAAGTGCAGGTACATACACCACCTACATGTATAACAACATCCCTACCACCTACAGCAACACTACTACTACCAATACTAACACAAGTACAACCACCACCTACATCAGCACAACTATCACCACCAATACTAACAACACTGCAACCACCACTACCTACAGCAACACCACTACTACCACCACAATACTAACACCAATACCATTGCTAAAAACACCACCACCGCTAGCACTTATACATGCAACACCGCATACACCACCATTGTCCACCAATACCAATTAGCTTCACCTGTACCACCTCCAACATCAATGCCATCGCCAAAAACACCACCACCACCAAAGCATCACTGTCGTCACTGCCACCAACACCTACACCAAAACTATCACCGAAACCAACACCACAAAAAACACCACCATTACCACCACCAAGACCAACACCAATACCTTTGCAATAAACATCACCATCACAAACGCTACTACCATCACCACCACCGCAGCAGCATCAGTTGGATTGTTACTGATATTTCACAACCACCGGCTATTAGTAGCATTGCTTGTCAGATGAAACTACCAGAAGCACTTGAACTGCCTAGTGTTCCATCATCACAGTCTCTTCTTATCTCTATGATTGTCTTATTTAGATGCGGAGGCGTTGAAGCGTAGCCTAGCAACGACGCAGCAGATTCGAAGTCTTCAGGAAGATAAGCACACAATGAGCATCCTGCTGATGAAACTGAGAGCAATGAGTCAATGGAGACTGCAACACGAAACAGGAGCTCACAGCAAACAGGTATTGTACTTACAACTATTCATCTATTTACGACAATGACATCTTCTTCTTAGATTAATTGTATCGTAATTTCTCGTTTACATAATTTCTTCTATATTGTCTGTTAGATTATTTGTTTTAGATATGGTTATTTAAGTACAATTTGAGTATTTATTTATGTAAGAGTCGTTTTTTACTATATAATTGTGAAAGATAATCTTTTTACTAAATTAATTAAATCTGAAACTATTGTGGCTGAATGGATAGAACAGTCAGCCTGTAACGTGATCAATATGAGTTCGATCCTTCTCCACCTCTGATATGTTTGCTGTGCACCTTGAGCAAGTCATTCACTCAAAATACCTCAGCGCCATCGATGTTCTGTCATACGGTTTTGTGTGCACTTCTGAACCTTTTTGGAAGGAGGACAACATTAAATTCAGTTGTATTGTTTTGCATATTGTATTGTATTGTATTGTATAATACAACAGGATAAGGATGCACTTAATCAAGGAACAAGTGTGCGTGTATAATCTATAGTTTAGTGGATGTGACGTTGTTGTTGGCAGAAATTGCATCTCGTGAAGATGGTTGAGATGAGCGCAAAGGATCGAATCAAGGATCGAATGGCTTATGAAAAGGAGAAGCAGCTTCTTCAGGAGCAGATGAGCGCTCTTCGATCAGCGCTCAAGAACTCACAGGCTGAGAACGATGCCATTCGAAAGGATCTCGACAAGGAGGTATTAACAGAGGGCTCTGTGTTGCTCGATGGCGTAGTGGTTAGCGTGCTGGACTATGAATTGTGAGGTTGGGAGTTCAAATCCCGCCAGAGAAGAAATTTTGTTTTGAGATTTCTGCTTCACCTGCACCCCTAGCCAACTCGGCTGTAATGAGTACACTGACTATACACTGCAGGTGGAAAGATGAGACCGCCACCTACCATGATATGCTGAGGCTAAGAAAATGAAGTCACTAATGCTAACACTTCATACCCATGGCTGCTTCAGGGCTAGCTTAAGGGACTATTCTTCTTCTTACATTTATTGAATGTTGGGCTTTTGGGGCTGCTTCACGTCGCCTGTGAACAAGTTTGCCAAGGATGTGCTATAGAAATTTTAATGTAATCTGATTACGTTTTGAATTGTAATTGCATTTATAATGAGACCATTGTTGTTTGTCTGTGTTCAGATGAGAGAGAAGACGGATAAGAGTCACTCGACTCAGCAACAGGCTCTGAGTCTGAAACAACTCGAAGAGGCTCGACTCGCCAAGATCAAGAAACTGGTCAGCAGCATATGTGACCGATTGCATTGTCATTATTCTCATCGCCATGTTCATATTGTTTCTATGATTGGCATCAATTTGTGCAGTATTTTTGTCATTATTATCATCTTCATCATCAACATCATCGATGAAAGCATCATCGTCATCATCTTCATCATCATGGGCACCATCATTATTGTAATCACCATGTTTTCATCATGATCTATTATTTTCATCACTTTTGTTGGAACCACCGATATGATGATCACACGTCATCATCATCATAATCGTCGTCGTCATCATCATCATCATCGGCTTCTGTGACTTCTCTTTGAGTGAAGTAGAAATCCCTAGTTGACTAATTAGGTTAATAGCGTTGAGGCTGTTGGCTGTGTGCAGTGCACTGAGTTGGAGGAGAACAAAGGTCGTCTGCAGTTGATGTCAGAGGAGCAGGAGAAGAACAGACGACTCCAGATGATCAGTCAGGAGAAGGTAAAGAAGGACGTCGACACCGTCCGCAAACAACTCCAGCTGGAAAGAACACTCAAGCTAAGCGCATTCCAATGTCTCGAGGATTTACGGGCCGAGGTTGGCATCGAAACTCACCTTCTGCGATCATATCGTATGTGTTCTGGAAGCCCAGGTGCTTTTAAATGCCCTCGGAATCCAAGACATTAAATGCCTCGGAATCCAAGACATTAAATGCCCTCGGAATCCAAGACTTAAATGCCCTCGGAATCCAAGACATTAAATGCCCTCGGAATCCAAGACTTAAATGCCCTCGGAATCCAAGACTTAAGTGCCCTCGGAGTCCAAGACTTAAATGCCTTCGGAGTACAAGACTTAAATGCCCTCGAGTCCAAGACTTAAATGCCCTTGGAGTCCAAGACTTAAATGACATCAGAGGCTAGTAGGCCTACTAGGACTTCAATGCTATGGGAGACCAGGGAATTAAATGCCGTGGAGTCCTGGGACTTAAATGCCATGAGAGTCCACGGATTTACATACCCTTGTAGTCCATGGACTTAAATGGTAAAGGTATGAACCACAGCAGCAGCACAGTAGATGCCCTTGTTGAGGAGTTCTGCTATCATGGCATCCTTTGCCACAGGTTTAATTAAACATTTATCAAGCTATAGACTTGAAAAGAAAGGAACGTTTTTAAGGCAGAGCATTAGTTTCATGCAGACTGTGAGATATTGTTTAGCTAAAAATTTCACAGCAGCTTGAGCTCCTCAGTTTGTCCCTTCTACATTTTCGGAAACACCCAAAGTCTATAAGATTCGACAGTGATTTCGCTGGTTTGGGTCGGGAGTGCCACTGTTGAGTTTGTTCTTGCAGTGACGCTTTATAAATGTCAGATTACAATTACAATTCAATATTTAAGATAGCTAACCGTCACACATTTGCGACAAATTGGTTCGATGAATAGGCTACTTGGTTACCAACTACAGCATGTATCGGTTGACTGTTAGAATAGGTTGTAGGCAACTTCGTAGATCGTTGAACAGAGCTGCAATTGGTGCCATTGTTATTTGGATAATTTGTGTAAATTTTAGAAGAATTTGTTGATTCTGTGTTTGCTTAGATAGGAGAAAGTGGACCAGTGATGACAACGCGACCTCACACAGCAGCAGCAGCGGTCACAGGATGTAAGTCAGTCCACACTCATCTATAATCTGTATGGTGTCATTGTCATTGCAATCTGACATTATTATGAGGCGCCACTTCAAGAAAAATTCATCAGTGATAATGGTGATGATTATGATGATGATAACGATGGTGGATTATGGTGATGATTGATTGAGGTGATGATGATGACGCCTATGATGATGATGGTGATGGTGATGGTGATGGTGATGAAGATGATGATGATGACGTTCATCTTTATTTAGCAAGCTCAAGGTCATCGCGGTTGAGCTCTGCTGCTCCTAGATCAGCGGCCAGACTGATCCGAGCGACGAGCGCCCCCTTTCGTCCGGCGTTGCCATCGACTGAGCCGAGATGTTCTTCGTCTGCGATTGTCGACAATCAGGACTCGATTCCTAACAATGCGCTCGAGTACAAGAAACTGCAACGACCCAAAACGGTACGTTGCTCCAAAACGGTAATTTGCTGCCCGTCGTATTTAGTGGTGTACGTCCCCAGGTTTGGCCATAATAGCATACGTCATACGGGATAATTTCGAATGGCCCCCACCCCATCTAGCAGCGTATCAGTTTAAGATCTGGACCCCTATGCGCAATTGTCTTGTTGGCTCTGCTCTATCGTACCTTAGGGCCTCTGCATTTAAGTGTCCTCGATCCTGGGTCGTGGCACCCTTCGGTCGGCTGCCCTTGGACTCCTGACTGTCCCTCGCATGCATACTGCTACAGGTCAGTCCAGAAGCTTCGCCTATGTTGAACCCATCAGCTGGAATTTACTTTCTCGAGAGCTGTGGTCGAGTTCCTCAATTTGTCCCTTCCACAGTTTCGCAAGCGGCTGAAGTTTGTATTATTTGACAGTGACACCTGTGACACCTCACAGACTTTTTCGGGTTGGGAATTTCTTTCTTGAAGTGGCGCTTTATAAATGTCAGATTACAATTACAATTAAGCTAATTGTTAATTAATTGAATGCTTCCAGAGTAACGTCCGGTTTCGAACTGTTTTGGCCAATCAGCTGCTCAACGAACTCGAGCCACCAAGTCATCGGGAGTTCGCACGGATAAGGTCAGCCGCGGCCGCAGAAAGGTCACAGCAGCAGTCACACGAAACGTCATCAGCTGGGCTGAGACCCCCTGCAGCAAACTAACTCACGATACTTATAAGCACTATCAGATATTCTGTGTTTGATCATCTGTCACTTTCCTCTGCTGCATATATTCATTGTGTTTTCCACGTATTTTTCATAATTTTAATTGCAATCACGGTTTTTATATAGTCTAGCGCCTCTTTTTGAAGAGAGACACCTCACAGACTTTTTCCTTCCATTTTACACTGAGTTTACGTAGGTATCTTCATGCTAGACTGCATTCGTGTCAGTTTCAGATTTCTTCAGGTGTTGCACAAGTTTGTGATTAGGGAATCATTAGGCTATTTAAGAATTTAATCAGATATTTCTATTGCTAATTTTCACGATGTGTCGATTTTTTTTATTTCTTGTACTCAGACAAGAATAACTGACTTCTTGTGACATATCAAGTGGCTTTGGCAAATTTGCTGATGAAATTTATTTGTAAGTTTATTATTCAGGTGAAAAAGACATAAATAGGTGTTTTACACCGTGTGTAATAGTTTTGTCACTAATATTGCTAAAGTTTAATTGCTCTTTGAGAAATGAAATCACAGAGTCATTAAAGATTTTAGTTAATTGTTGGTGTAATTTGTAATTCCAAGAAACCAGCTGAACTTGAGAAGTAGCCTATCATGGCAAGCACACGTACAGATGGTCAGACAGACAATTATAACCATACCCAGCTGGCAGCTGGAAGAAAACTCGCCTAGAATATGAAACTGTCACCTTGAGATCTTTCTATCTCTCCACGGGTCTTTCACTCAAAACTGAAAACGCATGCTCTTTCACAATTCCGATCCCGATTCCTCCTCCTTCCCTTACCTCACTCGCAGTTTCCATTCTAGACACCATCCACTTTAAATTTAGTGGTCGACTGACCCTGCCTGACCTTTTGGGTCTTGACCTGGAGCCGATTTTTACCCCTCCCGCCTATCGATTTTGTTTTGACTAAGCGTCTGTGAAAAGGCTGGTTCCGGCCACTTCGCTTTTCTGGGCGCTGTAGACATCTCGAGATTACGATTGCCAGGATACGACTGGGATAGACAACCTGGCATAGGCCTACATGTACGTAGCCTAATTATAATATAATTACAGGCCTAGATATTATCTAGACCTGCCCCATGCCATGGATACTGCTGGAGCAGCACACAAACTGCAGGCAGCCGTCAGTGTAATGCGTTACCAACCGCGGAATTCTGTCAGAATTGCGAAAATTAAATCTGATAATTATATAGCTTACTTTACGACAGAACTCACAAAACTGCACCTCTTGCAATCTCGGCGCAGATAGTTATTATCTTTCCAGCAAACTCCATGCATAGGCCCTATTCTTAATCGCAGCACTCAATCGATCCTGCTGATTCCACCTCTTTCCGTAACCTCTCGCCACCTCAATTCCAAACACCATGCACCATAGTCGTCGGACTATCTGCCTACCTGGCCTTTGGGATCATCGATTCATCTCGTAGAACCGAATTTGGTCTTATAACCTGTCTATCGATTTTCTTCGACTGAGCGCCTGTGAATAAGCTGCAGTTTCCAAGACTCACCTTTCTCTGGACGGTGTAGAAATATAGAGATTGCAAATATGATTGTGTTGGTTTCTAATGCACAAGAAATCAACTCATGACAAAACACGACCTTATTCGGCCTACGTACGAAAGAAATCTGGGTACGAGTTCAGCTTTGATAAATACAATTTTAGGATGGCAATGGCACGCCATACAACAGCGAACCCTCTTAAAATTTAATGTAAACAACCTTTAAAGATGGCGGCGTCCATAGACGAGATCCAATTCAACGTCCTGCTGGATAAATTTCACGAATTTCTAAATTCTAGCTGCTACAAATGCGGCTGGCAAGAAAATAGCACGAAGGAGAATTTGATACACATTCTAAAAGACATAACAGCCGCCTTACGGCTAGATGAAAATCGGTAAAAAGTAATGTTTAGCACTTAATGAGCGATAATACAATGGCTACCAATCAGAACCCGCTGCGATCGCGATAACTAGGCCCTATCGATGTGCATGGCAAACTTATAGTATCGGGGCTGAAGGATTTATACAATATCTTTGGGCATGCTGCTCGCACGCCGGACGGTACCATGTTTTTTAACGACGACACTGATCCTAACCCTGACCCTAACAGACACTCACGACGCCAGTAAACTTGCGCACTATATCCTTCAGCCCACGATACTATAAGCATTCCAAGATATTTGGGTTATAAATTATGTTGTAAATACGAGAATAATCTTGTAAGGTAGTGGCGTACTGTGGCATGCTTCAAATTCAAACCTTTTATCTTTATACTAGTCTTGCTAATTTGTGTTCCTGAGTCAGAATAAGTGTGATTCGTTGCCGTTTACAGATTTCACATTTACTTGGAAAATATTTTATGGTCTTCGTTTTCTGTGTCGTGCCACTGTAGTTTTAAATGTTGAAATATTTTGCTGTTTTTAGAATTCTTGTGCAAAGTCATGATCTGGAGTTAGTAATTTCCGTTCTTAGTCGCCATAACATTGTCTTTCATTGGCCAAACTTAACGACAGACGATGTGGTCGATTTGGATTTGGTTTGCGAGTGTTTTCGTCTGTTAAGAAATTGTTGTGCTGGGTCAAAGGTCAATCAGATGACAATCGGTCAATGCTCCGAGTTCGTACATAGTCTTCAGAACATTTTCAGCAGCTGTGCTAGATTTTCTCAACTCCACAGAGAAACAAATGAAGAAAAGCTTAGCCATGGTTAGTTACATATAGTTACATATATTCATCATAACATATGTACATAGGAGGCCTACATATACATAGATACAGGCATACATACATGCATACATAGTTACATACATACATACATACATACATATTTATACATACCTACGTGCGCAGCTACATACTTACACACATCCATTCATACACAGATACATGCTTATGTTACCATGGCAACTCTTGCTCACCTAGTACCAATAGCAACTGTGGTTTCGTTTTTTTAGCTGCTTTAACCGTTTTACGATGTGGCATCCAGTTTGTTGGCAACTGCATTTCTGGATGTCCGGAGAATGTCGACATTTTCTGGAGAAATCTTTTCCCTGTCTTTGGGTAAGATTAAAAACGGCTCTTAAGTCATCGATTAACCTACTCTAATCCAAATTATGTTGCACCATTTTGTTATGCATGTGCAGCATGTGATGACGGTGTATAGCAAATGTGCATGCTGAAATATTACGTTGCCTAGTTCCTTGACAGCCGCTGTTATGGCATTTAACAGTGTCTAATTACCATAGCAACTGTTGCCATGGTTAGATAATTCTTATGCAACAATTTCCATGTTTTGAATATGAATGCATTGTGTTGGCTTAAATTGTGAAGCATCTACTTCCTGTTGACAGCTGTGATGATTTAAAAAAATACCAGTTTGACTTTAATTTATTTAAACGGATAAAGTTTTCTAAAGCACCTACTGTATAATTGCTTCTTCTAGAAACAGATAACTAACCATTATTGCTAGTAGGTTCCATTTTAACGGCATCTTTTGGCTGCCAGGACTGTTGATATCAACCCTATCCTTTATCCGGGTTTGGGACTGGCGCTGCCAGAGTACAAGCAGTTGCGGACCCTGACAATTAACTTTAGCATAACTTAATTTAACAATTTAATTTTTTTTATCTGAAAGCGATCTGATGTCGATCAGTGATGGTCCTTTGAAGACCTACACATGTATGGTCATCTACAACTGCCTTCTCAGTCCATGCCAAGCTGACCAGTTTGTGAACATGGACGGTGGTCAACTGGTGGTCAGTCGGGTGCTTGACCATCTGAGGGAGGAGGACAACGAATGGGGGTAAGAGTCATGAGAGAGTGTGGAGACCGTTCTTTCATCAGTCAGTTAGCGTTCATCTGTTCATACTTTTGTTTATTCTGTCTTTCGTTCAATTTTACATTTATTTGTTCATTCGTTCATTCATGTAGTCACTCAGGCGGCTGGTCAGTCAGTCTTTCAGTCAGTCTGTAAGTGTTGTTTCAATCAGTCATTTAGTCTTTCAATTATTCACTGAGGTAATAAAACAGTCAGCAGCCAAGCACTTGGTTGTGGGAAATTGATAATTTTTCTTATCCAATGAAATAGCTGTATGTATTTCTCCCTTTTAAGGAATTTGACTGAGATTAAAGTCTCATTTTGTAAATTGCTTTTTGATTACAGTCTGTACATCATTCAGCGACTTTTGTCTACGAAAGAAGCAATAAAGAGAATTTGGACTTCTCTGAACACCTTAGAGCGGTGAATCTTTCAGTACAATTTCTCAGTTATATTTCTTAATAATTGGTTCATAAGTAATACAGGCCATCCATCACTCAATCATTCAGGCCAATTGTTATCTATTTAGTATTTATCAGTTAAATAAACAGATCGATATTTCATGTCTGTTTCACATCTGTTTCGTATGCATCCGATATGTGTTTGTGGTAGAAACTATAGTGTATATAGATACTTATGTACTTAACCTAGGAAACTTTTTAGTTCCACAGTAAATTGCTAATTACTGGATACTAATTAGTCCATGGCACCAATGTCTAATGCATCAACCGATGGCACACCAAAATGAAGCCGCAATCAGGTCAACGTCAAGGAGATCAATTCATAAGACAGAGAAACAGCCTATGGTGGATAAGCAATTTCTAAAAGGTAAGTCTTAAGTTGGGATAAGAAATGGCTTAAGCGACTGTATCTGTTGTGTATCTTATTTTTGTGTTAAATGATTTTCTTATTGTTTTGTTTTATACGGTTTTATGAAACTTGTAGTGAGCATCTTCTTGAAGTTCTTCTTCTCGGCTTGGAGTCGGCCAGTAAGGAATCGAAGGATGGAGAAGTTTCGGCTGCTGTTCGAACGGATGCAGTCGATGAAACGAATGTCGCTTATGTTGCGGAGCTCTTCTCATCTTCTGTAGATGCTCTTCTGAATCCTGTTGAAGCCTCAGCAGATTTGGTGAGCAGGCTGTTGTGCAGGGAGCCTAACAAACCTATGAATCGGACTCAGTGTTGTGTTGTGGTCAGGGGTGTGAGCTAGTCTAGTAGTTAACATGCCAGTCTGTCAACCAAAAGATAGGGATTCAAATCCCTGCCAGGGTAGACAGTTTTTGAGATTTCTGCTCTTCCTGCGCCCGGTAGTCAACTCAGCTATAGAGCTATAGTGAGTACACATACTGTACTCTGTCAGTGGGAAGATGAGACTGCTAGGGCGAGGACTGGCCACCCAGACTCATATGCTGAGTCGAAAAAAATGAAGTTGTATACCCTTGGCTGCCTTAGGGCTAGCTTAAAGAACTCTTCTTCTGCTTGGTAGAGAAGATAAGCGGCCCATCTGTGTGTCGTGGAACATATTTTATATAGCAGCATTCTCAAAGCAAGTTTTCACGAATCTGGTGAAGTTGATCTGTAAAACGAGTTACATGGCACCTGAGACTTGTAAAATTTCTAGATAAGGATCTCATAGTAAATAAATTTTTAGAGTTTGTGTGTGTGCTTTGTGTCTATATCTCTGTCTGATTGTGTGTCTGTGTGTGTTTGTGGGTCTGTTTAGAAGATGTTTTATCTCTTTTCAACAGCATCCGAAGCTTCTCTATCAGATGCTCGACTGTCTTTGTGCTTCGACATCAGAGCCTCATCTTTTGTCTCGGCTCCAGATCGACTCTTTCATCCTCAGATCTTCCATCCGTAAGGCTTCTCCGTTCTACAGATTACATTTCTCTGTAACTAATCGTAATTTTGATCATAAACTCCAACTTCTAAAGCACTGCTTATAAGCCAAGCGCAGGGCACCAGCTTATTCAGAAGCACTGAGTTGTGTCAAAGGGGGTTGTCACAGGATATCAAGCAAAGAACAAAGTTGAGTCGCCAGAGAAATGAGGGAGAGAAGGAGGCAGAGGGGCTACTAAGGAGAGTTTCTATGAGGATGAGAGAGATTGGAAGATGGACTGATAGATGGATCAATGTACGAATTCTTGAAAAGGTGAAAAAATTTGGAGTAATTAGCGTAAGTGGAGATAGATAGAGAAGATTAATGCAGATGTTGATGGGTGAGTGACAGTAGTATATTTCGTCCTAACTTTACCTTTTGTGGTGTGCACAATGGTAATGGCGCTATAGAAGTCAGATTTGATGAGATTTCAGGTTTCCCCATTTCAGGTTTGGCTGGCCGTAGAAATTGACAATGCATAGTCGCACTTTTTCCATGATTAGGCCATCCACTTGGTCTGGTCTCCATTTGGATCTGCATGTCATCGTAGCCAGGGATTCTGCATGCACTTCCTATAAACACAAGTTGTCCTTTTCCGCCAGGGGTTGGGATGGGATCAGTTATCTCGGAGAAGCACAATATAAATACTCTGAATGAATATATTTCCATTCAGCTGGTGATGTATTTGTTTGCAAGGGTTGTTGAGTGCTGTCCATGGGACTGGGCTTCTCCGGGACACTCTGTCGGAAGCATCAGGTGAACAGGAAACTCTGGAGACCAAGGAAGGATCGCACAAGAGTCAGTCCACCTATGGGCTGAAGAGAAACATTGTCCGTCTGATTGGAAATCTTGTCTACAGACACAAAGCCAACCAGGACTTGGTAAGCGACATTATTATGCAGTCCTAGTCACTTTCGAACCACTTTCAAGTCACTTTCTTTCTTCCTTCATTTGGAGAATCTGCAGAGTTTCTGTTTCCGTGTGTTGTAGGCGCGAGAACTGAATGGGATTCCGTTGATCCTTGACCAGACGAAGATCGACGACACAAATCCTTGTATCCTTTTCTTATGCAAGGCAGCAAGGGATCTGGTCACTGTGGGTCTGTAGTGACTCATCAGCAATGTAATGTACACAGACATTGCTCATGATCATCCATAGAGGACGTCCTACTTTGGATCCCTCCCTTGTCAACGTTTGGCCTTACCCCCCCCCCCCATTTCCCCTTCGCATACATCTGCACCCCAGCAGAGTACCAAGCCTTGATAAGGCTCTTCTGGTGATCGTGCAGGGCTAACTGTGCAAGGGTGTGGGGCACTTTGATACTGCTGCATCCAGATCACAGATGACTGATTATATCTGAGGCCATATAGAGTGTTTGCTGACTAAAGTTGGTGTTTCAGGCAGAGGTTGTACTGAAATACCTGCATGTACAAAATTTAGATACACCTGGACTTGTTGGGCATAACCATTAACCACCCTCTCCATTTCTTGTAAATTATTACGTAACCACCCACCCCCATTTTATCTAAATCATTATGCACTGTAAATATTTTAGCAGTTCATGTGACCCTGTTTTATTTCCTTGACCTGGCCTAGTTATCGTCCAATGGGCCGTTTTCACCGTAAGAAACCTATGCGAGGGCAACTTCGAGAATCAGCGGATCGTGACCGAGATGCGACTGCAAGGCCTCGCAGACAATGTTGCTTCTCTGCTAGAATTAGGTGTGAAGGCAGAACTCAAGGATGGCAAAATCATTGTTCAACGTGATGATTAAATTTCGCCATAAACTGTTTCAAACCATGTATGCAGTTTTACTTTTTCGTAACATTTATTTTTCATTGATTTTATTGGTGCAATGTTTTCACATCTATGTCGAAACTAACCTAAATTGGACTATTAGATTAAGACCGCAAAGAAAAGGCTAGGGTTGGCGTTGTGGTACAGATGTTGAAATGTTGGGCTGTCTTTTGGCAGGTACCATAGGCATAGTCTACTAGAACCAAATTTCTAAGAAGCCAGATAAACTAACGCAACTAACCTGCGGAAACCGTAATCTACTACAGCGTCACCCTTTGAACCAAGTCCTGTATGACAAGGTTCACAATTTAAATAGATTTGTAGGTAGATGCACTGTAGACACATTATTATTTTCTTATTATTACTATCCATTTATTAAGCACCACTATCTAATGACGAAGCATCAATCGATGGCACTGAGCAATTGTGAGTTAAGGAATTGCTCAAAGTTCCTACACCTCAGGGGAGGAGGAGGCTCAAACATGTACTCCACATTACATACCTCACATTACAAGGCAAGCGCTCGACCACAACGCTACCCTGTCCCACATGTACTCGCTGCCATGGTTTAACCTAAGTAGATTACAGTTCAACAGCTGCTGTTGTTCAGGGAACCTTGTATTTGTGATGCCTCTCAAATGCCTCGTTAAAATATTTTTACAATAACACGACAACGTTAAGATTCGGGAGATACACAAAAGTCGCATTCGGCACGAATCGCAAGATAAACAACAGCATTACGTCAGAAAAATATTCTCTGCTTTTTCATATTTCACATACAATTCAAGAACAACTCTGAAACGAAAAAAACTGGTCAAGAGGGCAGTGCGATGAGAAAAACCGCACACATCATTTGCACCAGAATAGGAGCGAGACACAAAAAACAAAAACTCTTTCAGCTTGTATCCACTATCCAGTGATACCTGATTAGTACGAAAAGTATTTGTAAAGAAAACTGACAAGCTGTTCAACTGTAAATGATGATAAACAATCATTATACAATTACCTGCCTAGAGTTCTGTAACTGTCTGAAGTTAAAGACACGTTCATTCATTTAAGTTGGCGAGTAGCTTTCTAGTCACAGTTCAACGAATTTTGGCCGTTTTGTACTTCAAGTTTATCTTTGCACATTTAGAACTGTATACAGTTAACAGAATTGCACAAGTTTCTTATCCTTGTGCCAAATTGAATTTCATTACAGGAGAAACCATTGAAAGTCAGATTAAGCTTGAAATTGAGAGTCATTTGCACAGTGTGTCTAATAAACAGCCAAAATCTGAACAATTTCAAATTAGTTCTCGGACTAACAATATCGGGATTTTGCTTTTACTCCTATGGTTAAAGTATGAACACTTCTATGGTGCCACTAGCGAGTAAATACAGACGACTGTCGGTCTGAGAATTTATGACACACCTGTTCCGATCCCTTATATAGC
The DNA here is from genome assembly GCA_020284085.1 of Aporrectodea caliginosa. Classification (NCBI taxonomy): domain Eukaryota; kingdom Metazoa; phylum Annelida; class Clitellata; order Crassiclitellata; family Lumbricidae; genus Aporrectodea; species Aporrectodea caliginosa. Next base: position 1,299,407 of record JACEVL010001161.1, read on the forward strand.
CATGTTGATAGTGCTCTTGACGGATTCCTGAAATGTGCTTTACAAAAGTCCAGAACTCTAGCATGCCCACATACATACTTCCCAATGTAAGTTTCTAAATGAAGACTGAACCCGTGTGGATTCTATATGGCGCACCTCACGTGGTGCGAGTGATGGCAGAGTCCAACGTTAAATGCAAAGCCTGGTTATGCTTGCTGTGACTGTAGACAGCTGAACTGGGCGGCGTTTTCCAGAAGTCCCTTACGTTGAGCCATATAGGATGCTTTATACTCCCATATGGGACCCATATGGAATCCATCCACATGGGTTCAATCTAATGCCTGCAGAAATGCTATCACTGTCAGCTGATAATGATGACTGTCATCACTTGAAGCAAAACATCCGTCAACTGAATCTGGGTCATTTCCGCTTTTTCATTACCACTCATCATCTTCAGGCCTTGGCTTCACCCATCACAAGCATCTGCTCCTCCAGACTCCACACCCAGTGTGTTGCCTCTTAAGCGTCCCTCCCCCTCAAACGCACAAACCCCATCCACTTGACTGCATTCACACCAGGCATCTAGTCATCTAATGCCATTCGCAGAGTCAACGGCACAGTCGTAAAACTCCATCAGCATAAAATATGTACAAATAAAGGCATCGAGAGCGTTGATAACTTTCAGAGTGGAGTAGATATGTTGCCAGGCAAACAGCATCTCGAGACTAATACGTATTCACGAGACGTAATAGCTGCTGCCACTACACACTCACGCAACACTTGCCGAGTCTTGCGGCGCATAGTAAACGATTTGTGCCACGAATTAGTACAAGATGCAAACACATTCCACATCAACAGAGTCCTAGGGTAAATACTGTATACGAAATGAAACATTCTCATAGCAAAAGATTTCCATAATTGTGTAACAAATCCACGTTCCTAATTCAAACAGCAACGGAAGAAAAAAATAGTGCTCTGTAATAGCCTCGTCGTAATAAATATGGCAACGATATTATTTCAAATCCCAGCAAGTCTGTAGACGTTAAATTTTCCTGGGTAAGTTTCTTAAATACCAAAATCAACTGAATGACTGACAAGCATTGGCTCAAACAACTCTACATAGAGACAGCATCTGCTGACACGTTTCTGTTCATAATTGCAGGCAATGATTGCTGAGAGCAGTCACACAGGATAGAACACTATTCACTCTCATTTCTTGCCAACTGTGCTGCCCAGAAATTCCTCACTGCTCTGAACAATACCAGATGCTTCAGAACACAAGAGCCTCAAATGCTTGCTTACCTCATAATCCATTCCAGAAACAAAATAAAAAGTAACTTTCAACATAAGTTCTGTCTTTTACAATGTGTACCATGTTATCTATAATAACTATATCAATTATTGTCTAAAATAACAACCATGTTGCCTATATTAGCAACCATGCTGTCTATATGTATATTAACAACCATGTTGTCTGTAATAACAACCATGTTGTCTGTAATAACAACCATGTTGTCTATAATAACAACCATGTTGTCTATAATAACAACCATGTTGTCTGTAATAACAACCATGTTGTCTATAATAACAACCATGTTGTCTATAATAACAACCATGTTGTCTATAATAACAACCATGTTGTCTATAATAACAACCATGTTGTCTGTAATAACAACCATGTTGTCTGTAATAACAACCATGTTGTCTGTAATAACAACCATGTTGTCTGTAATAACAACCATGTTGTCTGTAATAACAACCATGTTGTCGATAATAAGCACAGCGCACATGCATACATATACAAACATTTACAAGCAAAAAGACGGCATATTCATTAAAAAATCATGTCTGCAGATGTTGATGCACTTGATCATATCACGTTCAACAAAAGTGCAACTTAAATGGACACCAGATGGCCAACAGTTGTGCATGCGGATCTCACGATCACTTAATTACCAACATCAAACGATCCTACGTAAACGAACAACTCCAGAAAATCTGACTTATAAGAACCTCTGATATAAATAGAGTCAAAATGAAGTCTTCAACAATCGCAAACTCAGACAACAATCAGAAAGAGAAGAACTCGAATCGATGAAACCTCAAAGGGCGTGGGATCAGGTTAATCCAAAGCCAATCGATCGAATTCAATGTTAAAACGAATGGCATATATTATCTACGTTTGAAGATGTCGAAATCATCGCAGCCAAACTCCACAGCCTCCAAAAGTAAGAATTGAAAATGCAGAGTCTATCATTGCACAGAATTAATCATTCACGAAGAAGAACAGTCCCTTGACCTAGCCATGAGGCAGCCATGGGTATAAAGTGACTTCATTTTCTTTGCCTCGGCATATGAGGATGGGTGGCCAGTCCTCTCCCTCGCCACCTTATCTTCCCACCAACAGTGTACAATCAGTGCACTCATAATAACTGTGTTTAGCCAATCATACGGGAACCATGTTTAAATATACCATCACATTAAGATACGGTTTCTTAAATAATAACTTTAATAATGACATCAATTAGGCTGCAGTCTCTCTCTTGCTGTCAGAAATGTTATACCAAGGAAATGTGATGCTGCTGAGGGTAAGGCCAAAACAAAATAATGGTGTGTTTCCGGTAACGCGACCGACTCACTTTTTTGCCGCGACTCGGAAAATTTTGTAAAAAATTTTTTTTTACGGAAAATTTTTTCCGAAAATTTTTTTCAGAAAAATTAAATTTTTTTTTTACTTTACATACATTAAGCCTTTGCATGCCGGAGATGCAGAATCGCGACATTATAGGTGCATTCACTAAAGCAGAGACGTTCGGAAACTAGCGGTCTTTCAATGGAAATAATGGTCCCGTAAATTACAGCAATAAAAGGGCTAAAGTGTGGAGTTTGGGAGAGGGAGGTAATAGACCCGAAAGTGGTGGTTTTTCTCACGGTAATTTGACAGGGTTATTTTACAAATCTGACCGCCATATTCATTGTATCAGAAATACCTTTTATCGTACGTGCCATTATAAAAGTAAAGCCTCCTTAGCAATCAGCCTACTTAACAACCTCCATAGCATTCTACTTTCATAGCAACCAGCCTTCTTAGCAACCAAGCTTTGAAGCAAGCAGCCTCTGTGTCAGCCTCATTAGCAACTAGTTTCAAAGTCAGACTTGGCCCCTTTAGCAACCGCCTTCCTTAGCAACAGTTAGCAACCCCTGCCCCTTCCATTTCACCTTGCAAGAAAAACGATGTCAACAAAATGAAATAAATAAGATTGTTTTCTACAGCAGTTTGTAGGAACATTCTGCAAATAGGCATTTTTAATACTCGCATAGAAAATACATACTTTGGTACAGCATGTACCTCTGTGCATAAATGGGCAGTGGCTTCATTTTCGGAAATCACTGCATAAAATTATTTTAACAAAATAAAATTATTTTCCTACCTACCTACCCAGTTTTTTTTAACTCTGTTACCGGAAACACACCATTATTTTTTTTGGGCCTAATACATTCCAGAATGCGCGTACCCTGAACAGCTGCAAAATGCAAACCAAATGAGTCATACCACAGAGTCTTATGCATTGAATATGCAGTATGATGATCCACGACTTACGTGGAAAAGCGGATGATTGGTATCGGCTATAGCACATGCATCTCAAAACTAACGCCCGAATATGTATATATTAATCTAACAGATCAGCAAATTTTGTTCAATATAATACTCATGCAACGTCGTAGCAAAGTCATCATCCAATAACCATGATAAGAGATGAATGTCCAATACGGTCTGCAAACACACGATTCCCAAGAGCAGCATATAGAAAACACCCACATGATTCATCATTAGCAAATGCTGCACGCAAACAAACTTCTTCGTACAAGCCAGAAATATCCACACGCATTGCTCTTATCTGTAAACATTGGTCACAGAAGAAGAAAATACCAAAAATTATGCCACATCTATGAACATTTCTCACAAACTACTATGCCCGTTGTAAGCTGTAAATGTTTCGTTCACAATTTAAAGCAATTCCTGATCACCTTAAATAAATGCCGCCAACATCTAGATCTGCATTCAAAGGACCGACCAGGGCCGACGCGCTAGGACTCAACAGCCAAGATACGTTGTTCACGGAAAAATATTAAACGAGTTCGACGTACAATTGATACACGGTATTCGGGATTTCAATGAAACAACTCTACTGGAGAAGAATTGGCAGGAGGCGGAGGAGACGTTGAAGTGCCTTTGATCGACATCAACTGATGGACAACTCAAAGTCGAGAAACCTCGTCAGCCTCTCGATGTACTGAGGGAAGATTTCGATGTCGTTGTGGCCGGCTCCTTCGACCCACAGAGGATCGACGGCTCTTGGACATCGTTGGTGGATCATCTGGCCGTGCGAGAAGTCGATCACCTCATCATCCATTCCGTGGATCACGAGCACAACTGACGTTATTTTGGACACTTTGTCAATGCTGCAAACACAATAATATTAATTCAATAGTTCGATGGGTCACGAAGAACAGTCCCTTAAGCTAGCCCAAGAGGCAGGCATCATAGGCGTAGCTACATTGAGGCATGAGGAGGCAGTTGCCTCCTCTTCGTTTTTCACATACTGGAACTTCCATTGACTAATGACCCCAATGACCAGAATTTTGCCAGTGGTCAGTGAAGTTGCCTCCTCTTGAATTTAAGTCTCGCTACGTGCCTGGCAGGCATATGTACGAAATTTTAGCAACTCATTTTTCTTAGCCTCGGCATATGAGGGCAGGTGGCCAGTCATCTTTCCCCCGACAGTGTTTGATCAGTGTACTCATTACAGCCGAGTTGGCTAGGGGGCACAGATGGAGTAGAAATCTCTAAACAAATTTCTCCCCTGATAGGGATTTGAATACCCAACCTCTTGCTTCAGTCAAGCAAACTAACCACTAGAATATCGTGATCCCCATGATGGGTCAAAAAGAGCTCAAATACGACAGATAACAAGTGAACTAAAATCAATAAGTTGTAGATATTTCTAAGCAACATTCTGTTACTGGGCTGAATTACTTTGTCAATGTTTTCGAGTTCAGCATGAAAAAAACTTAATCTGTTTCATGACCTCATCCCTTTCAGCTGGCTCATTCTCACACTAACTTCTCGTTTCTTTAACTCTACAGATTTCAACTTGACTCCTCTAGTGTAAGTCTGACTTTGACCGCAACTTCATTTGAAGTGACCGTTGACTCAAGCCCCTCGCATTTAATATGATAGCAGCACTATAGAAGTCCAATAGAACGATTTGATCTGCAAGGAATTCTATGATAAGGAAGAGCCACCATTAGCAGGCTCTCTCAAGCATGTACATGTAGAACCAAATCACTGAAATCTTGTTCAAATTGAAGGTCTGTGCAGCACTAAGAATCATAATCTATGTTCACCCACTGGGGGCCTCCCCCAGACACAGCACACCATGCTAACATCCCTCACACCACTCGGCTTTCGAGAAACGCTGACAATTCTCACTAGAATTCCCTTATATGTCTAAAACTACCATACGGTGAGTAAATTTCCTGAATGGTACCAATTAGAGAGTGACATGGGGAGACAATCATGTCCCCATCCCCGCCCCGCAACAAGTAAGTCTTCCCCATCCCATCCCCGCAGGGTTTCTCCCCATCCCCGCAGGTTTTCTCCCCATCCCCACCCCATCCCCGCAGGACGACATCACATTCCCCACAAAAAGTTTACACCAATTCAAATTTAAAAAATAACATTTTTTAGCTTAAAAATCTATTTCTATTGCAGACTTCAATAGTCTGTTGTTATGTTATCGACAGTTTGCATTAACCAAGTCCTGACTATTTCTGACTAGAAGGCTTCAGGAAATAAAAAATCTCCTTATCAGTTCTCAAGTTCTTAATATCACCCGGGTTTCTTGCCGGCTCATTCCCCATTACCGCGGTATTACCGCGAGAGTGAACCCCATTACCGCGGTATTACCGCAATTGTTGTCCCCATTACCACGGTATTACCGCAATTGCTATCCCCATTACCGCGGGATTTACCGCGGTTACCGCGGTTTTCCCGCGGGGAAATTCCCCATGTCACTCTCTAGTACCAATCTTGTAACACCATCTATTGATACTTGATCAACCAAACCGGTTCAGATTTTAGTTTAATTTTAAGACAAAAACGCTACAGACCTTGGAAACGCATCAAAGCACCAGGTGCGTCTCGTATCAGGGAATGCCAGGCGCATGCCTGAGGTCAAAGGTGAATGCAGGATGACGCCTCCGACCTCGTACTTTGAAGCCAGGTCTATGGTCGGCACCGTACCAATGCTCTGCCCATACAGAATTATGTTCTCAGGACAGAGGCCGTAACGTTTGCTCAGGCTGTGCCAGGCCGCCTCCACGTCGGCGTACAGGTTGGTCTCGGACGGGGAACCGGTGCTACAACCATACCCGGAGTAGTCGTAAGTCATGATGTTGCACCGAAGGCGTGCTCCGAGGCCGATGAGGAAGCTGGTCATCTGACCGATGTCAACCGCGTTTCCGTGGCTGAAAAGAATCGTGTGTTTTGGATTTGGACAGCAGCGAACGAATATGCAGGCCAGCGTCTGTCGCTTCTCCGTGCGAATTGTATATGCCTCGATAAAGTCCAGCTCTCTCGCAGAGTACTGCCATTCTGCCTCGGGTTTAAGGACCAGCTTCTTCCCGTTGGTGTCATCAACAAGCGAATACGTTGGCTCGGGAGGTAGGAAGGCCAACTTGGCGGCGATTTTGGACGGACAGGGTGGACAACAGAATATGCCACACAGTTTCTTAAAGGTTGGCCACGTTAATCCAGTCATATTAAACTTTGAAGGCCAAACGACACAATACGATATTCACGATTACTGCTGTAGCTGTCAACTTTTGATAATGTTAGACTTTTCGTTACTGATTTTGTTTCGCTTTTACTTTCTTATTACGCAAATTAAATTTAATCGGCAAATTTGCGGGGGTAACTTTGGATGGAGCTGATGAACAGGATGCCAAAGGGCAGAATAGTAGGGACAGACGGTCTAAGAAATCCAACAGTCGTCAAAAAATCATTTTCAAATTCAATTAGATCTTAGATGACGAGATGAACCATCTGCCGGAGATGGTAACATCGACCGTAAAGAAAATCCCGGAAAATGAGAATTATTCGGAACGAAACCCTTCTCCACCGGAATCAAGGCACAACCGGAAGACGACGTCCCACCTCAGCAGCAAATCAAACAACGTCTCCCATTGGTCAACTGAGCTAAACCACAGACTACATACAGCAAGAGGAAAATTAGCCTGTCGGTAATTTAATTCTGGTAGCGCCTGTCCTTTAATTAAACAAAACTTATAATAATATTTATTTCAATTTTCGTAATTGCAATGCTCTTATGTTTGTCCAGAGACACAACGATTGTAGTTAGTTAAAACATTATGTAGCGCTGAGTAATTCGGGCTTTACGATTGCGAATTTTTTATGCAAAGGCCTATCAAAAGCCTTGATAGCCTACATTTTGCAGAAAGCGGACAAGAAATCTGTATATATTAATATTTTATGTGGTTTGAAGTGCATAAATATAAACAATTATGTATTCCGTGAGTCTGATAGTTTGGCCTACTTCTGAGGTATGCTGTGATTCTGTCTGCTTGGCCATTTGGATCTTGACCTTGAACCGATTTTTACCTTATCACTTTTGTTTTCTCTTAAAAATGACTGAACACCTGTGAACTGGTTCCTGCGACTTCATTGTTTCGGGCGCGGTAAAAATCTCGAGGTTAGGCATACGATTCTTCCAGTAATTTCGTGTTCCATGTCACCACGGAACACACTCCTAAGGATCCTGAGTGGCCGAGTGGGTTGGTGCCCGCTCTCCGCGCCGGCGCCCCGGGTTCGCTTCCCGGTCGGGTCGGATTATCAGAGATTAATTTCTCGGATCTTTACTGCGGGTGGCTCGGTCGCATTATAAACGTGGAGTACAATACAACACACAATACAACACATCACAATACAACTGGGGCGCGGCGGTTTGGGGTATGTTCGGTGCCTTGCAGCTGGAGGGTTGCGGGTTCGAATCCACCTCAAAGTCGCCGCGTAGGGACCCTGGGCAAGTCCTTCACTCGCAACTGCTCATGCGCTTCGGCGTGAAACTCCGATTCAGCGTTCGCGCAGTAGTCGGGAGCGCCTCTGAATGGGAAATCTGGTAGGGGCGCTATAACAAGTATTCAAATACAATACAATACACTCAGTGTAACACCCGAACCGTATTCCAAGCAGCAGTGGAACGCACCCACGACCATCTGAGCAAATGTTGAAAAAAGCGATGTATAGTTTATTTCGTTTTTCCTCTTTTTCCGTCTTATAAAACCATCGTTTTTTGGCAATCTTGCGGTACGTAGTAATCAGTATATTTCACGTCGCTTGGGTGGATCGCTCTATTTTTGTCTGCCTGATTGGGTTCTGTCTGTTTCAAGTCTTAGCAAACACTTTGAGAATCCGAAATCGTCCATAGTTACTATCTGGGACTATTATTATAATAATCCCAGGTTACTATCGGCAACATCAGCTGATGGAAAAATTAAAAGTCTGGCAGACTTGGCATTAGTGAAATATAAAGGACTCTGATGATTCAGAAGATATTAGAAAAGAGAATCATACCGATAATTTAACACACTTTGGATCAATGAGGGTTAAGAGGCAAACAAAATATATTCTAACGAGTGTCTTTAGATCACTTTGATCTTGCTTGGACTTGACGCAACACTCACGAATAGACTGGTGCCCTGTGCTTGACTTTTAAGTAGTGCTTTAGAAAACCTTGAGAACATGAGTTGCATAAAATATTGTTTCGGTTTAATGCAGTGTTTATGTAGCTAGTTGAAATTGCTAATGCACACCCGTCTTCTAATCAATTTGTGTTTCTCTTTCAGACATTTTATGCGTCTTTGATGGTGATTCAAAGAACAAAACAGTTTTTAAAGCACCTTGTGAAAGCACGCACCAGTTCGTAGGATATTGAAATGTCTCGCTCTGCAGGCCATCATTTCTATTCTACAGTGTCTGGTTCTGCTTGTCAGAATAAACCATGCAGACAACTGGTGACAAATTCCAGATTGCTTCAAAAAGGATCTCATGTTCACCAAAAAGATTCTAATTCTGTTGGTGCCTTGCCCCCTGTTATGTCTGGTCGCGTGCCTCTTTATTCCTTTGGCTTGATTGCCGATGTGCATTATGCGAACATCGATGATGGCACGAACTACTCAAAAACTCGCAACAGGTATTACAGAAACGCGCTTTCTTATGTGAAAACCGCTGTTGCTGATTGGATCGCAAGAGCAGGAACAGATCACAAGATATCGATGGTCTTAGATTTGGGCGATTTAATTGACGGTTTTAACGTGGATCACAAGTCAAGCTTCACAGCACTGAAGACAGTCAGCGAAGCGTTTGACCTGGTTGGGGTTCCAGTGGTTCACATATGGGGTAATCACGACCTCTACAATTTCACCCGTGACCAGCTTCATGCAATGCCCCAGATGAATCCGGTCTTAGACGGTCACGTTTCGTCTCCGACCGAGACATCGGATAACTCGATGTATTTCGATATCCCTCTGTGCCCTGGATTTCGTCTGGTCGTCATTGACTGCTACGAGATCAGTATGCTTGGAATGGACGTGAAATTTGATGCGTACAGATGTGCAGAGAAGATTCTACGAGAGGAAAATAAGAACGAGGATCCCAACTCTCCCATTGGTCTACCTGGAGATAAAGTGCGCTTTGTTAAGTTCAATGGAGCCGTGTCGCAACATCAGCTTCAGTGGTTGGATGGCGTTCTTCGAGAATCTCAGAAGAACGGTGAAGTGGTTCTTGTGGCAGGTTAGCATCTCTTCCAAGTCAACATTAACCAGAGTTTTTCTCTATCTAATGGTGAACTTGAGTAAGCACTGCTGTGTGTCCACTTCAGTTCAAATAAATATATTCAACAAATGTTAAGATTTCTTAATTAGATTGTGATTCAGCATATGGGATGTTGCATTTGGAATCCTACTTTGAAATGCTAGCCCATCCTCGGCGCCATAGATTTACTAGTTTTGTTATTTGATGAATGGAAATCACGAGAGAAAAAGAATGCTTGCTGACATAAACAGAATGCATCATTGTTCTTACATTGCTTAATGCATGAGAATTACTGGTATGAATAAAAACATTTAATTGTATCGTGATGAATGATGACTTATATGATTTTCAGGGCACATTCCTCTTTGTTCGTTTGACCCAGTCTGTCTCTGCTGGAACTACGTTGAAATTCTTCAAGTACTTCATCGATACTCGTGCGTCTTGGCGTACTTTGCCGGTCACGCACATGATGAAATGTACGTTCGTGATGGTCACGGCATCCATCACCTGACGATTCAGGGTGTGATTGAGGTGCCACCTGGTGCCAATGCTGCCCACCTCAACGTTCACCTGTACGACGACCGAGTCCATGTTATGGATGAGCGGACTGAAGCTGTGTTTGAATTTCAAATTAACAAGTCTTAACAATGGTCTGTTTCTGAAAGACTTTCAGATTCATCACCTGAATGCAAAAATTTGTTGCCTATGCTACAGGGAGGGTGCACGGTAGTCCATTGGTTAGTGTACTGGACTTTCAATTGAGAGGTTGGGGGTTCAAATCCCCACCAGGGTAGATAGAAGTTAGGTTCAAGGTTTCCGCTCCACCTGCACCCCAGCCAACTCAGCTATAATGAGTACAATGGCCATACACTGTCAGTGGGAAGATGAGATGGCAAGGGAGAGGACTGACCACTTGCCTTTATATGTGTTAAAGCTAAGAAAATAAAGTGGCTAGCACTTCATACCCATGGCTGCCTCTAAGGCTAGCTTACGGGCTGATCTTCTGGATACTGACCTGATTACGGCCGGATTTTGGTGTGCCATTGGTTGAGGCCTTTCCATTAGACACCAGAGCCATAGAAGTTACTAATTGCAATTGTTAAGCACTGAAACTTTCTTTAGTTTTTCAGAAATTTAGTTGGGAGAACTTAAGTTATTTGTAGATCTGATTTAAAAAGTATTAGTTATTGCCATTAATTGAGCACCTGCTGTTTTTTTATCTACTATTCTGAGAAGGATGTTTACATCTCGTACCTGTCCTGCTTGATAGAAAGCCTACTGTTTTCTTTTGATATATTTCTTATTTGTTATTCTTATTGTTATTACAATTGCTATTATTTTATTGCATTTTTTACACACACATACAAGGTCAGAAAATTTAACTTCGAGGCACAAAGCAATTATGAATTGAGGACTAGTTCAGGGTCCCTACACAGTAACCGTCTCAGCGTAGGAGGCTCAAACCCATACACTCTCCATGTTACAAGGCTAGCACTTGGACCAATCAACTGCCATAAATTTGAATTCGAGGTGCAAAGCAACTCGGTTACTTTGCACTTTGTTGTAACCCTAAACTGAAAACTCTGCTCTTTCAGAAATCGAATCCTGATTCCTCCTCTTCCCCTTACCTCCCTTTCCATTTCAATTCTAAACTCCATCCACCTGATTGGTCTGCCTGCCTGACCCTTTGGATCGTGACCTGGAACCGATTTTGATGCTTCCTGCCTAATGAGTTTGTTTTGACTAAGCGCCTGTGAATAAACTGGTTCCCGCGTGATTTCAGTTTATTGGGGGGCGCTGTAGAAATCTCATGATTACGATTACAATGACCTAGTCTTTACAAAAGGTATTCTATGCAAGATTCAGTTTGAAATTGTTATTGTTAGGTTTGTTATATGTTACATGGTTCAGTGTTTCTTGGCTGTGGTGATGACCAGTTTGTCATTATGCTTTTGGACGTGAACTGATTAGTTGCTAAGTGAATTTCAGTGCAAAAATTGTAGCTGAAAATTATTGTAAATGTGAGATTTTGACCAGAAATGTTTGCGTTTCACCCTACTTGAGTGTTTCCCGGTGGCAAAGACTGGGTGCCTGGATCGGGTTCTATGTACGGTCGCATCCCGCGATACAGCCAATTTGGCCATGTCACCAACTACCTGCTGGATGTACTGCTCTGGCTCCCTCTCCCTCAGCAGATTATTCATCGGGTATCTGCCTTCGTGTGGCTTTGCCTTGCGGACAGGAGCTTTGCTGCTCCACCCTGAACGTCCAGCGCCGTGGCACTCTCCGCTCATCTAAGCAGGCTGAGCTCCTTGTCTCCCCCCTCCCCGCTGGCGGACGTCTATTGGTCAGCGCCGTGCTTTCTCTGTTGCTGGCCCTGCATTGGAATGGGCTTCCTGTGGCTCTGCTTGGTGCCCTCTGCCCTTGCCACCACGTTTTATGCCAACCTTAAGACTGTTCTTTTTAGCCGGGGTTGAGTGAGGAGCGCTTCTGAGTAGATAGCCTGGAATCTCCTAAATAAATGAATGTTTGAGTCAGTCATAGACAGGGTATTTTTTGTTTATTTTCAGGTTGTTTTGCCATTTCTGTGATTATCAAAAGTGTGTTAAAGAGAATTTCTTCTAAGTTGATTTCTACTTTAATTTAATGCAATTGAATTGTATAAATCACACCGAATTCTTTAACTGCATGAAAATAAAGTTGTTTGTATACAACGTATTAAGGAGATTTTTTGCGATATATATTATCATAATTATATGCCAATCTCTTTAATATGGCGTTAATTGAACCAAAAGAGCAAGCACGTCTATGAGGCAGCCGTGAATAGAAAGTGTTGGTGACACCATTTTCTTGGCCTTGGTATTACTCTGATGGGACGCAGCGCTTGCCTTTGGTGCATGCGCTCATAAGCGTAACTTTGTATCGTGACGTTGGTGTCCGGTCACCGTAACTTTTAAGAAGTGGTGGTGACAGTCACCGCCACATTTGTCCCTGTGCTGTTTGGAAGGTTCTCATGTTTCATTGAATGCCAACGATTCACCCAAGGGAATGTTGTTTACCTCTATATCGTAGTCTACTCAGTGTCCTCAAAATAATTATTAACAGTTATCAAAACAGATTGTATAAAGATATTGTACTTTGTCATCGGCAAACGACCTTAAAGTTGTGGACAAAGCATACAAAATTCGTACAACGTATATAAGGGACTATGGGAGAGGATGGAGAGAAGATAGATAAGAGGGAGGGGAGGGAAGCGGTTACCACCACTTTGGGGAGCAAAGTGGCGTACTTGCCTGCTCATAATAGTTGTATACAATACAGCTGTATTTGATATAAGTTCAGAAGTACACACTCGACCATAAGACAGAACATCGACGGTACTGAGTAGGCTAATTGTGAGTGAAGGACTTGCTCAAGGTCCCAGCACAGTAACTGCCTCGAGCGAGGTTCGAACCCGTAGGCCTACTCTCCGCTTTACAGGCCGAACCCACTAACCAATCGGCTTTTGGCTCACTCTTCCGTCAACTCCGCCACTGAGGTTTTCGGGTTTGGGCCAGTCCCAAGCCTGGGTAAAGGAGGATGGCGACGCTAGTCATCTTTATTATAACACTGCGTCGTTATACATTAACTAGCCAATCATTGGATGAATCGTCAGCCTTTACCGAGTACCAATAATTCATTCTGTCTACGTGTAGTTATTCGGCTGCCTTTCACAGGCAAACACGACCGGGGTAAACCAAAAGAGGGCCATTGGTAAACACGCTATAGTGGTTACGACGTGCTTCTACACGCCCCGCTATATTTAGCAACCGAATAGCCTCGACCCTTCTCGAGTTTTCAAATGAAATTACCTGGGATGATCTTTCACCACCGCTGCCCCATGTACTGGTTGCAACGCCAGTTTAGGGAGCCCTGTGTGCGGATCATGTTGTTACCCCGAAATAGGGCGAAGAAATTTCAAATAATCCCTGAAATAGTGGCAATACTACGAAGGTGGTTTTGCACACGTTGCACCTGTGTCTATGCGTAGCAGAGGCTCTTGGGCAGTGAGCCGTTGCCAAGTGTGTTGACGCGCGTGTGTGTCCGCGTGTCCTTGTGTGTATCCTCGTGTGTCTGTATGTGTCTGCGTGTACCTGTGTTTTGCGTTCGACTGGAATCAACGGTGTGCATTTACAGTGCCACCTTTCACCTGCCTTCAACTGAAACAGCGTCAGCGGAGTATCGACTAAATTAGGTCTTCTCAGTAAGGGCGCATTTATCACAGAGCGATCGAATCGACAGACTAGAGGAATCTTTACAGGTAATTACAGATTCTGTCGTTTAACGGCGATCCATATATGCAGGTAAACTGTGGAGTATCTGTAAGCATTTTTAGCATGCTTTCTTTGTCGCCTATTCTTGTCTTTGAAGTCTGATGACGTGGCTTTTCGCAATATGACAATGTTAAAGAAATCTGCTTCGAGTTTATCCCGATTAGTCTACGTGCAGTAGTAACCATATCTCCGTTAGTTGTTCGCGGTCCAACCACACCCGCTCAACCTGCTCAATTCTAAACACCACCCACCTTAGCGGGCTGACTGTCTGCCTGCCTGACCTCTTTGGATTTTGCTTGATCTGGAACTTATTTTTACTCCACCCTAGCTAAACATATCGATTTTGTTTTGATTAAGCGCCTGTGGATAAGCTGGTTCCCGCGACTTCGCTTTTTTGGAGGCTGCAGAAATCTCGAGATAACGATTACGATATTCTAATGGCCAAAGCTGGATAGACGATCTTGCAATCGTAATATGGACGAGAGAAGTAGGCCTAACTGTTTCAGTCATCATCCACAGAGTTTTAGTAAGAAGAGGATCTTGCTGCCGGAGCATAAATAGGGCCTACTAACAACAAATGCGATGACAATGACTGCAATGACGATGCCAGCGATAGAGAGATAATAGGATGCGTTCCTCATCTGAATGGCACCACGAGTATCACCAGCAGCAGCCGAGCTCTGGCCAATCACTGTCGAACATAACAAAAGAAGACACCCTTATCATCAAGAGAAACTTCTAGCTCAGTTACTCTTGATGATTAGCGTGTTGGTCTGTCAGCCCAGATGACCGGTTATCAAACTCCAAAAGCAAATCAGCTTTGAAATAACTTAATCTAAAGTGCAGTAATAGGCCCTACTGCAGTTTAGATTAGTTTCACTTGGAAGATTAAGCAGTGACGGGAAGTATTGCCTATCCGTCCTTATGAGCCGAGGCTAAACAGAAAAACTAGATGAAACTCAACCACTGCCTTTTTCCGGCGGTGCTAGTCCCAAGTCTGGATATGGAGGAGACTCGAGGAGGGCGACTCTAATCATCACCGATGCTAAGAAAATGTAGTCGCCAAGACTTCCTGCCCATGACTGTCTCAAGGTTAGCTTACGGGACTGCTGCTCTTTCCACTCTGTAAACTTGTAGACGATTATATATGGACGACGTTTCTAGGCGTGCACGGAGTGAGGTTATAAACACCTGCTTGATTTTCGTTCTAGAAGGAACAGATGATGGATCCGAAGTACCAGAAGATGATGGAGGAGGGTGAGGTGGCGGTCGACATCCACGAAGCCGGGGTCCTGCATCAACACAACAGTCTGCCTGCTTCCTACGTCAAATCTCTCGTCGTCTCTTTCCTCGTCTCAACCTGTTGCTGTTGGTTCCTCGGAGGCATTGCTTTCATCCTGGCACGTTAGTATAGGCTATTTAAAACGTCTCTGCATCATTAAATTAAAATTTAATTATAGGCACACATGTACATATGAATGCATTTAGTTTTATCTAATGTAGGCGGAAAACGCTGTTATTTCTTTCGTGTGTACCAACTGTTTGAGTAGAGTAATTAAGTGCCGAATGCAGTGGAGGCGCCAGGATTTCAGGGGGGGGGGCTACAGCTCTCCAAGCCCTTCCCTTTTGTCCCCTCCTCCCTGTGATTTGCAGTGATTGCCCACTTCTTTGGGGGCTGAGCCGCAGTTAGGGGGCTAAACCCCCCTATCCCAGCCCTAGCTGGCGCCGCCACTGGCCGAATGCAGTTCAATCCACAGATTGAAATCGCAGCGCTGCAGATTGTGGAACAGGTTGTTTACCGTTGTTATCACGACACTCATATTGCACATGTTAACGAAGTCTCATAAGCGACGAGAGGATCTTTTGTTATAAAAACTGTCGTTAATTTAGATTATAACTGATTTAAATAATAGGCCTATAATTGTAGTAGGCTAGATGCGATAAGCTTATAGCTAAGATTTTTCACTGTACAAGTAGGCCGTTTTGGAGCAGAATGAGCCAGTCATAGTGATGTAAATATCTGAAATTTCTCTGCGCCACACAATCAGCATCTCAGAGAGAGAGAGAGGCCA
Source organism: Aporrectodea caliginosa (assembly GCA_020284085.1). Taxonomy (NCBI): domain Eukaryota; kingdom Metazoa; phylum Annelida; class Clitellata; order Crassiclitellata; family Lumbricidae; genus Aporrectodea; species Aporrectodea caliginosa. The sequence continues at coordinate 1,315,666 of JACEVL010001161.1, forward strand.
GCTTAATTAAACACCGGTGCTATATATCATGTCAAGTCCGCTGTAGCCAGGTTGTTTGGTCCGTTCCGGTACCAGGTCAGAATCTAAGGGGAAGGTCAAACCGAGGAGACAGCATAGTGCTACAATGGAAATCGTTGGGAGTGGTTGTATCATGGAATGGCGAAGATAGGAGAAGAATCGGTAGCGGATAGTTTGAAAAGTTAGATTTGCACTCTTCAGTGAAACGTTGAGGGGAGAGGACGAGCGGGGGAGAGGTGACAAGTTTGACATGCAGTGAGTATAAGAGGGATGAGCGATGAGATGACTGCAACCCAGCCACTATCCGAACTCTGGTAGTGCCAGTCCCAAGCCTGGAGAAAGGAGGAGGGCGACGCTAATCATCATAGTTATGACACAGCGACGTTAAACATGAACTAACTAAGATGACTCTGATGTTAATTAATAGAGCAGTCTGAGATTGAACCATTATTCTCACCATATTCTATACGTAGACACGTGATTAGACGTACAGTGTGTGTGTGTGTGTGTGTGTGGTTGTTTAGTGTTTGGACAGAAGTCTGCCTTTGCTGGAGATATTCAGGAAGCGAGGCGACTGAAGAGAGCGTCCTATATCGTCTCTGCCATTGGATTCCTCACTGGATTGGTCATCACCATCGTTCTCATGGTCCACTTGGTCAGCTTCATGAAGACACTCTACCACATCGATCCTCGTCTTCTACAGCCATCCTACACGCTCAGTCCTCCGTAACTGACCGTGTGGAAAATTCTCCATTTATTGTGCGCTACCGATGACGAGCGAAGGAGTTCTTTAAACTGTTTGTGTGTTGACTATCTGGGAAACAGTTGCAGACTATTTGCAAACGACAGATGATTCAAATTTTAAAATCGTTTCACTGTTCCGTGACACATCTAACCCTGTTTAAGGAAATATAACATCAAAATAGACTTGCACAGAGAGCCCCCCCCATTAGTTTCCTCTTCAAATGGCGATATATATATTTCCAACTTCAATTGCAGTTATGGGGCTATTAAGGTTCATGAAGGTCTACTAAGGTATAAAAAGGCTTATTAAGGTATAAGCTTACACTAAAACCGCTTTTAGACTTTTAGTGCTGTTGTTTCGATATGTTTTTAGTTCTGCTGCTCTCAAAATGACCCTCCTCTACCCATCTCACCGTCATCCGCCTCAAACTCCTCCGTTTAGTCTGTTTGCCGTCTTGCCGATGTTCATGAAGACCAACATTGATGCGATTGTTACCAGCGCAGGAATCTGTCACTGATCACTTCCACAAAGCAGTCATGAGTTAGCCAAGTTCTCACTTTCACGCAATCGCCACCTTGTGTAATATGTACGACAAGGCACATTGTTTCGACTTCGCTATTAAAATTATGCTCAAGTTATAGTTGTAATAATGGTTAACTTAAAAGTTATTACGGTAGTTGCGTGATGGCAATTAGCAACAAAGCCTTTGCTGATCAGGGTGCCAGTGCAATGCTCTCCAACCAGTTCATAGACGAAGAATATTGAAATGTGATTGTAAAAGAATAAGAAATGACTTAACTATCTGAAGGGTAAAACCTAAAGATAGTCAGAACATTTCAAAAGGTCTCTTGATCATCAAACCCTTGCAAAACAAAGAATGAATAGAGAACAAAGAAAGTTTAATATTGATATAGTGAACTGCTTGAATCTTGATACTAGACGCAAATTTTCTCAGGTATCAATTGACCTGTGAAGTTGACGCAAGATGTTTAGGGTCAGTTAGAGTTCGCTTCTTTAAAAACGACTCCGAAGATATTCAATCGCAATTCGCTCAGAAGGGTAGACCTACATCTACCTCTCATTAAGGAGACTGCACCTCGACTCTGGAATGTTCTTACTCCTGAAAAGCGATCATTCATATAGGAAGAAAAGAGGATAATTAGCCTACGTACGAGGACTTTAGTAGTTTTCATAAGAAGATGTCTTCGGTTCTGATGCAGAGCAATGGCTCATATTTGATTTCTAATTCAGAAGAAACTGCCTGACCTGCCACACATCTCGTTAACGAAAGGTGGATGTACCCTCCTCCAACCGCGAACTGCGGTTGAATATCTCCGGAGTCGTTTTTAAAGAGCGAACTCTGATTTACCCAAAATGTCTTCTGTCAGCTTCACAGGTCAATTGATACTTGAGAAAATGTACGTCGAACATCACGAGTCAAAAACAATTCACTTGGACCTCAAGAGTTTTTCTTTGTTGCCCATGCATCCTTTGTTGGCGAGGGTTGTAGGTCAGACTAGATCAACAGCTTCAGTAAGTTTCACGCGGCACCACTGACCTAGCTGGCCAGTGTTATTAATATCGCTGCTGTCTCGGCTGCTGCACAGTACTTTCTCTGGACTTCTCTAGACTTGTGGTTTTAGGTCTAATCCAAATATTTGTCACTGATCGACCAGGTGCTCTGATTGAAAAACCCTGACTTTTTCACGGACAGGGGCAGGTCTTAGAGGGCATGACCTGTGAGTTGCCAGCGCCAGATCATTCTGGAGGCTTTTGTCCGGCAAACGCTCGCTCTGCAGAGGCTGTGTAAGTTTTTAGACCTTAACTAAGAAGTCATCTCTTCTCGACTTCATTTCTTACGCCTAGACTGTTTCCCTATATTCTCGGACATCCATCTTCTCTTTCGACAGAGCTTGTAATCGTAATCTTAAAATTCAAAATTTCTCTAGCGCTACTCTAAAGCTAAGCGCAGGGCACCAGCTTATTCACGAGCGTTGCCTCGTGTCAGAGATGTCAAAGGGACCATAAGAGAGAGGAGGCTAAGGCGGATTTCCACAAGCAAACCAATTTCACTTAGTAGCGAACACGGTCTGCTGCCTCGCTTCGAGGCGCAATAGAAGTTCTCGAATTATTAATATTTGATTGCGCGTGGGTGGTGGTTCTCAAGTGCATCTGACACAAGCCAAACGATTCGTCCAGCAAACACTGATTCTTTTAACACTTTGACGACGACCTGCATTGATTTCTCAGTCGCTTTTAGAACACGCTCGTCGTTAAAGGGTTAAACCTCGTTTCACAGTCAAGCTGCGACATCCGCAGAAGCTAATTAGCGAGCCAAGTTTTAATTAAGTTAGTCAATTAAATGGTGGCGCAGGTTTCGTCTGCGCTAACTAGACTTTTAAAAGGTCGAGAGATCTGGAAGTGTTTTGAAGAAAACTCGGTTGGAACGGGACTTGTAGGCCTACCTATGGACGTCGACAATTCTGAAGATTCTCTCGGCGTAAGTATGTTTTCAGTACAATTATTTTGATAGAGTTTTGCAAAGGACCAAATCAGACTCGAAGTCGATATTTTCTCTGAGGAACTGACGTAGTAGGCGTTCGACTTCAGTAGGCCTATGTGTTCTTCATGTTTGTATAGATCTGGGCATTTATATGGCGCCTTTTGGAGTTTTCGAATGTCTTCTAATAGGCCTAAGAGAAGCTTAGGTTCGCTTTGCCTATTTAACATTTGAAATGGACTTCCTTCAATATCACCTGATTGCTCCTGACTTATTGTCCTTAAATATTCTGAAACTCTTGGTATTTAAACAGTGGCGGCGCTACTATGGGTTGCGATAGGTCATCTGAATTGCCTATTTTACCCTTGACCTGTCCTATGACCTGCCTACTTAGGCTACAACCAGTGTGACCACTCGGGAATTTTCACAAGATCTTGGGATTTTGGAGGTCGACTTGGGATCTGGGGATTTTTATAGCAATCTTGGGATTTTTTTCTTAGGTCTACAGACTAGCTTTTACCGTATTTTTCAACAGTGGCAGCGAATTAGATAAGAAAAAACTCGCTCTGAAAGAAGTTTATTATTATTGTTACTTGTAAACACTGTAATTTGTTATTCAATGTTATACTCTGGGCTCTGGCTTTTTTCTTTGAGAGTTCTTAGCTAGACATTTTTTGAATAATTGTGATTGTTAAAACGCATTTCATACTTCATCACAACTTTTTCGTTTTCACTAACTTGGGATTTTTTGGCACACTTTAGGCCAATCTTGGGATATCTCTTGAAAGAGCTTGGGATTTCAGAAAATGGAGAGTGGTCGCACTGCTTACAACCAACTGCTGTGTAAAATTCTTTGGAATTTTTAATATTGTCTTTACATTTAAAACATCATCTATCCCATAGGATCACTAGTGCAATTGCTAGAATGAACTAAACGACTTTTTACGTTATATCTAGGATATCAATAGAAGTCTATGTTGTAAACTTTAAAAAGAAATGCTTAAGTATTCTTTACCGCCGTTGCTTGATGCGTCAAACTCAAACATTAATCTCTTCGACCTGCTGAATAACTCCCAGGACCCTGACGCGACCTGCTGAAATTATGTAGCTGGCGCCGCCACGGTATTTAAATGACATTCTCAAATAGCCGCCTTCTCATGATTTGAACTATTTACCTCTTTACATTTGAAGTTTATGATAAAATGTTTTTGAGCAAGTTTGGTAGCTGTTTGTAATACATGTTTGTTAAGGCTGTTACAATTTTGAAGCCAATCGTTTTACCTGTTTCCGCTAGCATAAAATGGAGAAGAAGCCTGAATCACCGAAGAATGCTGGCACAGCTCTGGTCCAACAACCTGATGTTTCAATGACCTGGGCTATTGTTCTGTCCTGCTTTGCCTTCTGGTTATGCGGTTTTGTGATGGGAGCAATCGCTTTCATATTTGCATGTAAGTCACAACGTTTTCGCATAATGATGATATCGCCAGTGATGATGATGACAATGATGCTGATTGCTGTGATGAAAAGACAAACAGTAAGCTTATATTATAAACGAAATATTATGCTTTCCCGGCCTAGGTACCAGGCTGCAGGTGCTCAAAAGGAAATCGACGAATAAACATTGAACAGATGAATGAAATAAAACCGAGTGTCATTTCGACAGTTCCCAAGATGCGCCGATATAGACCTGATTATTTTCCAACGAACTCCCAGATTCCTACTTTACGATAACAACTCCTGCTTCGAAAAGCGCTTTGCAGCAGAAAACTTCAATTCGCTTTGCATATCGTCGGGTTCCTGAAACTGGAACTGGTGGTGCAACCATCGCAGTTTCACATGATGACTTGATTCAATTTAACATGTCAACTTAATTCAGATTCACATGACGTAGCGATATTTCTGCGATGAGGGGTGAGCTCCTAGTACCACGGGCTCGCTTGGCTATTAGGCAGCGCCGTTCTTTGTCGGTTGTGGGTCCTTCCATCTGAACTGACCTTCCGCTTGATCTCCGCTGTTTACCAGTGGTCCACCAGACAGGGCTTCACAAGTCGCTCAAGTCTTTTTCTTTAGTCGTGACTGTCTGGGCTGGGAGCGCTTCTGAGTAGGTTCTTGAAGGGGCGCTATATAAATGCTCAGAATGAATGAAAATGAATGAATTTGAACCCCTTATTAACCTGAAAGAATAGGCACAATGCACATCATTAATATACTACCGTGCAAAGGAAATAAGTAGGCCTATTAACGAGGGAACTCAGAGAATCTGAATATCGCTCAACGACGCGGACGATATTTGAAGAGTCATTTCAGATTAGCTGGATAATTATTGTTTCAAGATCAATGATAATGATGGTGTTCAATGGTGATATTGTTGCGTCTGTTAGTGTTGGGCAATGACTCAGCTGCTGTCGGTGATACTCGCGGTGCCATGCAGTGGAGAAAGGCTTCCTACGGTATCTCGATCGCTGGCATCGTCATCGGAGCCATCATCATCGCAATCATGCTCATCTGGGTCCTTGTATTTTTCTCTGCTGCCGCACAGTTTCAAGCTGAAGTAAAGTCCATTCAAAATTAGCCGAATAAAGAATATACTTACTTACTTATAGCTACAGCGGCCAGTGCTTCATACAATGATGCAGATAGTCTAGCTGAAGTAAATGTGCGGAATTTCTATTAATGCATACATGTAACTGCGGCAAAGTAAATGTGCGTGGCTCACACCTTGCGTATTTCACGGACCCGTAGTTACTTATAAATCTGACAACCTGTCATTGCTAACTACCATAATACGAACCTACCATTGTTGACTATTACGGAACCTACTTTGGTTGTTACTATACGGAACCTACTGTTGACTAACTAACTGCTACTCAAGATACGGTGAAGTGTTGAAATTCTACGTATACTCATAATATTACAATAAATAAAAGTTGTTCGAAAGCATAGAAGAATTGTTGCTCTATGACTTCAAGTGTGTCATCTTCCTGCATAAGGAGCAAATACGTTCGAACTATCATAATGGGCATAGGACAACAATTTATGGGACAATTATTTACATAACTGGCCAACACCATTACGAATCTAATCTAATATTATAGCGCTGTTTTATAATGAAGTTTGCTAGATAGGAAGAGAATTCTCGGCTGAGACAAATAGTGATTGTATCTTTAAATAGATGGATTGTAAGAAGAAGAAGAAGAAGAAGAAGAAGAAGAAGAAGAAGAAGAAGAAGAAGAAGAAGAAGAAGAATGCTCAGATGGTCACATGATTAGCAGATGGTCTTTAATGTGGAGAATTGCTCGGTGATGCGGATGGGGAAGAGAAACAACGACTTTTCATATGCAATCTGAGTAAAATATGAAAGTGAGTAAGAATGAAAGGAATTTGGGAGTTACTATGCACAAGAGTGCAAAGCCTTCAAGGCAATTCGCTGAAGTATAAAAAAATGCTAACTCAGCTTTAGCTATGATGAGAAGGACAATAGTCACCAGAGACAAGGATACAAAACTGAGGTTGTACAAATCACTGGTTTAGGCCACAGTTGGAATAGTGCATACAGCTATGGAAACCATACGTGAAATAACGACATGGAAAAGCTGGAGAAAGTGCAAAGAAGAGCTACAAAATGATTTGTGGCTACAAGGATTTGAGCCATGAAGAAAGGTTAAAAAGGTGTGGACTAACAACATTGGAGAGAAGGAGGAGCAGAGGTGATCTAATCGAAGCTTATAAGATTATCACTGGAAAGGAAGCACTACAGTGGGAGAGGTTCTTTGAATTAGCTCCAAGCAAGGCAACTCGGTGAAACAGGTATAAATTATTTAAGAAATCGAAAGGAACATTAGGGCAGAAATTCTTAAGTGCAAGGGTTATAGACTTGTGGAATAGTTTGGATGATAGTACGGTCTCACTGGAAGAAGAAGCTAGAAAAATTCGGCTATTAAACATGTTCCAGGTTAATTTTCAGTGGTTTCCTCACAGTGCGAGTAAAGAATCCTTGCTGAAATAATGGTTTTAATGCTATTTTTTCACCGGAGGTATATTTTATTATGATTATTAGAAATCAGCGATATGGTAGATATTTTATTATTTCGTGATTACAAGTTTTATTACTTGATAAATAGTTCATGAGAGAGTATGCGAGGCCGATGGCGAACGTGGAGCGCAAGTTCTTTCCAGATTCAGGGATTAAGTCCTCTCAATCTGAAATATGTTTCATTGCGAAGTTCAATTGCTGCATGAATTGATCGGCGCCTCGTGGATCGCAGCAGCGTCAGTGCAGGAGGTCACATAACCCAATGTTCAAGGACTGAAGTCCGCCTCGTCTATCTCAGATTGGACATGACCGATTGTTCGGCCCATCTGAATGATCTGTTTCAGCCAATTGCAATACCTGTCCTCATGACCATGCCTTTACTTGCTTTACCACTCCTCTCCGTATACCTTACTGTACCTTACTTCAAAGACTTATTGTGCTATTATATATTACTTCGATTGGAAGTCTCTGATCGCTACGAGGTCAGAATAACTGGGTTGGACGGTGACTTGGATCTGTAGGCCTATACATTTGAGGCTAAGTTAGATGTTAAGTAAACCAGGTTTTGGTCTTGGATATCGGTAGAAAGCAGTGCCAAGACATCGTCGCAGTTTAACAAAATAATTATATTACTTTAAAATATACATACTCACAAACAATACATAACTTTAATCGTAATTGGAAATGTAAGTAAGTAAGTAAGTATATCCAATTGCTAACCGCACTTTGGTGTACATTATGAAGTATATAATCACGAATAAATCATCCTAATAATAAAAGTTTTGCGTGCCAGACTGTCTGCAACAGCTAGAATTCTGTCATGTTTACGTGGACGTAGAGCATATACTACAGTTTTAATTGGGGGCAGTAGGTCATGTAGATTGTAGAACATGGCCTGGATCTGGACGGACAGCACCGAAGAGGCGGGTGTCAGCACTCCGGCATAGTTGTTCGAAACTTGGAGAAACTTTATATAGCGCTACAATATTATACTATGCTATGGTATGAAGTAATTCGTCAACACAAGGCAAGTCCGGGAAAACAAAATAACTGCGTTGTCCCAATGGGTTGTTGTGCAGTTGTGCAACGAACTGGAACGGTTTCTCATGCGTGACGTATACTGTGCGGCTATTCACCTCGTCTAGGAAAATTTCTCTGCAAAAGTACGGCGAGACAGAAATCAGCCTATGCGAATTGTCGAATGGTCATCGACTGGCTAGCGACATCCAGATCCAGTTAGCGATGGAGCCCACGCTCTGGTCTCATCCTAGTCTACCGTCAATGTGTCCAAATGACGTAATTTTATATGACTATGGGTGCTTACGTTTAGCAAATGCGGAGATTCTAAGTAATAGTAATAGATCATAAACAATGTTGAGCGATCCGGAGGCTTCTGAACCTAGCCCTAGTTCAAAGAATTTAACCGACCGAAGAAGAGTTCTATCTCCAGAGTTAAAGTGACTAATGTGGCTTTTAGTAGTGCCCATCCTCTGCGCTAGAGTACCTGAGCCCTATTTATACATAACTGACTTTGGTGGATGCGGTTGGTGAGACGACAGATGCTCCTCGCGTTCTCCACTCACAACGATTCAGCGAACACAACAATTTACGAGTTTTATTGCATAGTCAAACTCCAACAATGGAAACATCCGCAGAAACAGAAAGAACAAAGTCTCAGGTAAAATTAATATCGTCGAATGGAGCGAAATTAAAATTCATATTAATGTGCATGTAGGCCTACCTACGTCCGTTCGTACGACAGATACATGTGTGCATAAATGTATTCTATTCTATTCTATTCTATTCTATTCTATTTTATTCTATTCTATTGTATTTATGGACTTATAAAGCGCCTCTCACAGTACAACCTAATCAGAGGCGCTTCCAGTGCGAAGGGCCCCTCGAAAAAGAAAAGTCTTAAGAGAACGAGCAGAAACATGCAGTAGTGCCCCTAGATAACATCAGAGCACGAGTTAAAGCAGGGAGGTCATTCCACAGCAAAGGGCCGACAGAGGCATAGGCACGATGCTGTGCTGTGGCAGTCCGAGACCGAGGAACTAGAAGGTCATTATGGTCGAAAGAACGGAGAGGACGTCCAGAGGTAGCTGAGATAGGCCGTCTCATAAGCAGTGGTGTAGACGTAAATTTGGAAAGTACCGGAGCGCTCCGGCCATTTGAAAGTTGATGACCGGGGGCGGGGTTGTAACGAGTATTTTCCGAAATAAAAATTTCTAACACGACTGACTTTTAAAATTTTCGAGGGGGGGTAGTAACAACAGTTTTCCAACAAAATTTTCGCACTTTCTGTACAAAATTATATGTCTTTAATTTTTCTGCGTGGGAAAACTCGATCCTAGGGGGAACTTTCCCACCCAAGAGACGTGTCTAGATTAAACACTGGCTCCGGCTAAATAATAAGTACCGGAACGCCGCTCCGGACCGCTCCAGCTCGTCTACACCCCTGCTCATAAGATCACAGAGGTAGCGTGGAGCTTGGCCTAAAAACGTTTTACACGTAAGAAAGGGAATTTTAAACTGCAAAACATAACTATTAATGACCAGTCTAAGTGCTTACGTGACGCGTTCGTTCTGATAAAACAAATAATTTAAACGGTACAGTTGTAGGTTTGAAGGATGTTCATATGGAAAGCTGCAAATGAGATCGTGCAATAATGAACTTTTTCTTTTTGTCGAAATCAGGAAATGGAGAATCAAAGTTTTGAGCCGTACGTCATCTATCAGTATCCTCGTATTAAACCTGCAGTCGAACGATGGAGTCCTCCAGATTACGAACCACCTCAGCCTGGCAACGTCTTCCCCAGTCCACCCCCATACAGCTCCGTCTGTCGACCACCTGCACCTCAGGTCGAGCGGCATCAGCAGAAGCAGCCGCAGGTGGTAATCGTTTCAGAGTCTCATCGACCATCAATACCTCCAACCGACACCGTCGCACAGGTGGCACCACCTGTTGTCTCAATGAACCTGGCCATCGTTCTGTCCTGTCTCGTCTTCGGGTTCTGTGGATTACTCTTCGGAATTATCGCTTTCATATACGCAGGTCAGTCACGGCGCTCATCTTCCAAACTATTATGGTAGGTAGGTTCCTATAATGACTCACAGGACTAACAGAAGTTGTCATTGGCGTGCTGGACTCTCAAACCGAAAGGTCACGAGTTCAAATCCTCGCCTGGACAGAGATTTGGGAGGGAGTGATTCTATCGGCTCCAACTGCGCCCATAGCCAACTCAGCTATGATGCACACACTGACCGTAGCTTTCATAGGGAAGATCAGACGGCGAGAGAGACAGTGTTGGCCAACAGCCTTCATATGCCGAGAAATGAAAAGTCGCTGACACTTCAAACCCATTGCTACCTTCGGGGGCTGCTCATCATCATCATCACGGTCGTCGTCATCGTCGTCGTCGTCGTCATCATCATCATCATCATCATCATCATCATCATCATCATCATCATCATCATCATCATCATCATCATCATCATCATCATCATCATCATCATCACCATCATCATCATCATCATCATCATCATCATCATCATCATCATATCCTCCTCATCTTGTTCCTCTTATTCTTGTTCTTCTTCGATTACTACTAGTATTACTGCTGCTGCTATTCAAGGGCACAACAACTACCACTACTACTTCTATTGACACTACTACTTCTAGAACAACAATAAGTATTACGTTGATAAATAGAAGAGCAATACGATAGTTACGAACCATTGAACTTTCGTGGCATAAGAACCAGACCTGCAGCAGGTGCCCAGCAGTCAACCGATGAATAGGAACAAACGTCGAATAAGACAATAGAAAAACTTGATTCTCACAATGCAAATGAAATAAACAATAATTTTTTTCTCCCTAACCCCAGTTTCACACACGGCACGTCAATCTATTATCAAAGTTACTAATAATTATTTATTTGCCAAGGTACTCAGATAACAGTGCACCGTTACACAAACCATTCTTAGCTGAGTAGCCCAAAATGTTCTATGACTACGACCTATATTGATTGATTGATTGATTGACTAATTGGTTGATCGACTTGTTGGTTGATTGATTGATCGATTGTTTGATTTATTGATTGATTGATTGATTAATTAATTGATTGATCGATTTGTTGGTTGATTGATTGATTGATTGATTGATTGATCGATCGATCGATCGATCGATTGATTGATTGATTGATTGATTAGTTGATTGATTGATTGATTGATTGATTGATTGATTGATTGATTGATAGTGTCTGTTGTGTCTGTCAGTCTTAGGTCAGAGATCGGCTGCTGAAGGTGACACAAGTCAAGCCATTCGGATGAGGAAAGCATCCTATTGTATCTCGATCGCTGGCGTCATCACAGGAATCATAGTTCTCATAGCGTTCGCTGGAATCATAGGTTGTAGCGCCACAGGGATCCACTACTAGGTTTAGTACTTTGAGAGACTACTACTGAAGTAGTTGCTATGTAAAGTCTTAGGCTGTTTGTACAGAGCTATATATACATTACTCAGTTTTATTAAGCTACATGTAGACTTTTAAAACTGTTTATGATATTGCATCGGTTTTCCCACTGACATGGTGCTACTTTTTCAGTATTATAATATGCACTGTTGTTTTAAGGTGTGGTGGGCGTTTGTGTCGTGCTAATAAAGATCACTTATTCGCTTACTTACTTACTTAACGAAGAACTATACAAGATATGTACGAACGCGGATGAGGTGATCACCAACACCTTACACGAAACTTCTCTGTAAATAGCCAACAACTGTTCTCATCTTATCTGTAGAGGGGTCGTCCATTAATTATGTCAACAAAATAGGGGGGAGGGTGTTTGGAAAAGTTTGACAGTTGTTGACAAGGGGGAAGGGGGTTCGGTACAATTTGACGTCAACAAATTTTTTCCAATGAATCAGCACAGACCCTTCAAAATGGTAGCTTAAACATTAAGTAATGCTAAAAATGTATAAAGTGCTTAGTGTTTAATACTGCTAAAAAGCTGGTAATAAACTAAAATTCGAGATTGCATTTTTTAGTGCACAAAAATCTAAAAAAATTTATTCTACATGTATTTAGCCATTGTGTTTCTTTTTTGTAGGGGGGTTTCTGTGATTGTTGACATAATTTTTAGGGGGGTCTTTCAATGTTTGACAGTTGTTGACAAGTGGGGAGGAGGTCAAAAACTGCCTAAAATTTGTTGACATAATTAATGGACGACCCCAGAGAGTGCTGGCTTCAGTGATGTTTGCTTCACAGAAGGGTTGAGGGATTTCACTTAGCAATTATGCACTGTGACTAAAATCTCTAGTTCGATGAATTATAGCAGGAGCTGCTAATACATAGGGAACTGTAGACTGAAAGGAACTTTTTGAATTTGTTCTCGAATTTATCACTTAGAATCCGAGTACCTGTCAAGAAGAATGATAATATTTATGTACAGAAGTTGTTTCGTTTGACTAGTCAGTTTGAATGGTTTATCGATTAACCTCACACAGGTCGGTCGGAGTAGGCTATGTGACTCTGGTTCGAAGCTCTACGCCGTGTGCGTCAAAACCACAGCCAAATGTAATTCTCTCATCCGTGAGCATACTTATATAGCGCTCCATCTGACTCATCCATAATTATGTCCTGTCTTACCTTAATTTACCTTTACCTTTACCTTACCAAATATGCTGCAGGGCTAGGCAATCCATGTATGCCCTGCGCATACTAACTGCCCATGGTCTATCTGGCCCTGGGCTTTACGATGTGGTGAGGGCGACAACGGTGGCACGCCTGTTGTATGCTGCTCCGGCATGGTGGGGCTTTGCCAGCCAAAGGGAGAAGGGAATGCTCCAGTCTGTAATGAACAGATTGATCCGTCAGCGATACCTCCCAAGTGATAGCCCAACCTTTGAACAACTATGCCTTAAAGCCGACACCTGCTTGTTTTCGGCGGTCCTGGCAAACCCGGGCCATGTTCTCCATAGGTTTCTTCCTCCAAAAAGCTGTTGGCCTATTACCTTCGACCCCGGTCACATGACCGTGTTTTACCTTTAGCTAATCATAATATGAAAAAACTTTTATAGTTAGAATGCTTTATTCATATTGACTATTGATTGTTTATTGTTTATTATATATGATGTATGTACACCAGAATGCGGATTGCAACTGGTTCAATAAAGAATATACTTACTTACTTACTTACTTACCTTATCTTCTATTACAGGACTTTACCTCTATTGTCCACACCTTCATCGGTTCTCGGAGCGATTACTGCTCTTACTGGCCACATTGATGCTCTCTGTCTGTCTGTCTGTCTGTCTGTCTGTCTGTCTGTCTGTCTCTCTCTCTCTCTCTCTCTCTCTCTCCTTGCACCCGTGGATGTCCTCCAATCGGCTCCCACTGAATCCAAATAAGATGCAACTCATCTGGTTCGGTACTCGTCAACAGCTTCATAAGCGAGATTTTACTCTTCTTGCAGAGAGAGATTCCTGTCCTTCGCTTTCCACTCCTGTGTACGAGACCTTGGCGTAGTCCTGGACAGCACCCTTACCTTTTCCCAACATATTGCCAATCTTACACGTTCTTCTTACTTTCTTACTGAGGCGACATACAGTAATCCGACGCTCCGTCTCCTCCTCTGTCTTTACTACCTCTGTTGCCATGCCTTCATCTGCTCTCGGATTGATTACTGTAATTCTCTCCTCGTTGGTCTTCCAAAAGTTCGTCTCTCCCCTCATCAGTCTGCTTTAAATGCTGCAGCCAGACTAATAGCCCGACTTCCTTGCTCATCTCACATCTGTGCTTCATGTTTGACCACCTTCATTGGCTCCCTCTTACTGCTCGGGTTCAACTCAAGGTACTTCCTTTAATCTACCGGTCGTATACTGGCCGATCTCCCAGGTATCTAAGTGATCTCATCCGCCTGCCGACCTTACCCACTTCTCTTCGCCCGCTAGGCTCACTTGACTGGCATGATCTCTTTGTCCGCGAGCGTGAACTGCTATGACTAAAACGCGAGCCTTTGCCTTCATTGGCCCTGCACATATGGAACCAGCTTCCTCCTTTGACACGTTCCTGTTTATTAACTGGTTGGCCAAGTGCCTCTTTTCGTTGTCTGAAGACCTCTTTGTTTTCTCTGGATCTTTCGCACTGGGAGCGCCTCTGATTGGTGTGCGCTGCGAGAAGCTCTATATATAAATTGATAGATACAATACAATAAACATTATAGAGATCCTGAGTGGCCGAGTGGGTTGGTACCCGCTCGTCACGCCGGCGCCCCGGGTTCGCTTCCCGGTCGGGTCGGTTTATCAGAGATTAATTTCTCGGATCTTTACTGCGGGTGGCTCGGTCGCAATTTAAACGTGGAGTGCGAGGTTGCTTTCTGCCTCCGACACTAATCATCTTCGATATGAAAAAGTGTCGTTAAGCCGAAACAATTTAATTTTACAATAAACATTCAGCTGTTTGCAAAGCAAGACAACAGAGGGCAATGCATTGTGCAACACATAATTCAAACTATGAAAGCGCAATAGATGATATCTTGTGGGTTGCTTGAGCTCAATTCTTAAACTGTAGAACAGCGTACCAAGTCTAGGTTGCCCCCTCAACGCCCTTTTATTATACGAGGCATGCCTAATTCATGCTTGTTAATATTAACACAGTGACTGTGGAGCATAGGTCTAAATGGTGCCAAGGCATTTATTTGGAACTAAAGGTTCACTAGTAAGCAAAAAGTGGCAAGACAACTAGAAGAGAGCCACCGCTGATGGGGTTTCGCATGCACGTAACGCCGAACCAAGAGATTCCCCTCCACAGCTGTGAGGCGACATCATATTCAAAGCGGATGAGGAACGACCGTATACCTTACTGTACCTTACTTCAAAGTACTAGACTTATTGTGCTATTATATATTACTTCGATTGGAAGTCTCTGATCGCTACGAGGTCAGAATAATTGGATTGGACGGTGACTGGGATCTGTAGGCCTACACTTGAGGAGGCCTTAGATGCTAAGTAAACCAAGTTTTGGTCTTGGATATCGGTAGAAAGCAGTGCCAAGACATCGTAGCAGTTTAACAAAATAATTATATTCAACAAACTAATGCTGACATTCCTTAGTTTAATTTAGCATATTATGAACGGTGCAATAGAACTCATAGTTTGATTTTGCAGCACATCACTGTTTGCTAATCAACCACAGGCTGCCTCTGTCTTAACGGACTGATCTTACTTTAAAATATACATACTCACAAACAGTACATAACTGTAATCGTAATTGGAAATTTATATAGCGCTACCCTATTATACTATGCTATAATTATTATACTATGCTATGGTATGAAGTAATTCGTCAACACAAGGCAAGTCCGGGAAAACAAAATAACTGCGTTGTCCCAATGGGTTGTTGTGCAGTTGTGGAACGAATTGGAACGCTTTCTCATGCGTGACGTATACTGTGCGGCTATAATTCACCTCGTCTAGGAAAATTTCTCTGCAAAAGTACGGCGAGACAGAAATCGGCCTTTGCGAATTGTCGAATGGCTAGCGACATCCAGTTAGCGATGGTTTGATTCTAGTCTACCGTCAACGTGTCCAAATCACGTAATTTTCTATGACTCTGGGTGCTTCCGTTTAGCTAATTCACAGATTCTAAGTATTTAATAGAAATCATAAACAATGCTGAGCGATCCGGAGGCTTCTGAACTTGGTCCCAGTTCAAAGAATTTAAAACCGACCGAAGAAGAGTTCTATCTCCAGACTAATTGCCACTTAGTAGTGTCCACTGTCTGCGCTGGAGTACTTGAGCCCTATTTATACATAACTAACTTTGGTCGATGCGGTTGGTCAGACAGCAGATCATCCGCCGCAGATGCTCCTCGCGTTGTCCACTGACAACGATTCAGCGAACACAACAACTTACGAGTTTTATTTCATAGTTAAACTCCAACAATGGAAACATCCGCAGAAGCAGAAAGAACAAAATCTCAGGTAAAATATCGTCGAATGGAGCGAAATTAAAATTCATATAAATGTGCATGTACGTAAGTACGTACGTACGTACGTATATAAATTGATTGATTGATTGATTGATTGAGCACTTGTTATAGCGCCCCTTCAAGATTTCTACTCAGAGGCGCTCCCGACTACAGCGCGGACACTGAATCGGAGTTTCACGCCGAAGCGCATGAGCAATTGTATGTATACATGTATGTATTTATGTATACATGTATGTATTTATGTATGTATGTTATGAATGTATTTATGCTTCTGTGTGTATGTAGCCTATATATATTTATGTATGATATGCATGTTTGTTTATACATACGTAGATATATTATATACGTATAACTATGTGTAGATGCATGTATGTATCTGTTTTTCCATGTAGACCCTAACGCCGTTCTAGAAACTTGCATCTATTCTAAGTTTCATCATCATCATCATCATCATCATCATCATCATCATCATCATCATCATCATCATCATCATCATCATCTACTACTACTATTGCCTTCTTGTTGGAGAAGTTTCAATCGTTTGACTGTTGTTGGATGCGAAGTTAACTTCAAAATCAGCTGAACGATCGTAGGCTTTCCCAAATAATAAAGACCAGTCTAAGCGTTTACTTAACGCATTCATTCTGATAAAACAAATAATTTCAACAGTAGTTGCAAGTTTTAAAAATGTTCATATTACGGAAAGCTGCAGATGATATCGAGCAGTGGTGAACATTTTCTTTTTATCGAAATCAGGAAATGAAGAATCAAAGTTTTGAGCCTTACGTCATCTATCAATATCCTCGTATTAAACCAGTCGAACGTTTGAGTCCTCCAGATTACGAACCACCTCAGTCTGGCAACGTCTTCCCCAGTCCACCACCTTACAGATCCGTCTGTCAACCACCTGCACCTCAGCTCCAGCATCAGCTCCAGCATCAGCAGCCGCCGGAGCTGGTGGTCGTTTCAGGGGTTCATCCACCATCGATGCCTCCTCCACCCGATGTCATCACACAGACGCCTCCACCTGCTGCTTCTGTCTCAATGAACCTGGCCATCGTTCTGTCCTGTCTCGTCTTCTGGTTCTGTGGATTACTCTTCGGAATTATCGCTTTCATATACGCAGGTCAGTCACGGCGCTCATCTTCCAAACAATTATCGTAGGCTACTAATGACTAACAGGACTAACGGAAGTTATTATTAGCGTGCTGGACTGTCAAACCGAAAGGTCACGAGTTCAAATCGTCGCCAGGACAGAGATTTGGGAGGGAGTGATTTCGGCTTCACATGCGTTCATAGCCAACTCAGCTATGATGCACACACACTGACCGTAGCTTTCATAGGGAAGATCAGACGGCGAGAGAGACAGTGTTGGCCAACAGCCTTCATATGCCGAGAAATGAAAAGTCACTGACACTTCAAACCCATGGCTACCTTCACGGGCTGCTCATCGCCATCGTCATCATCATCATCATCATCTCCTCCTCCTCCTCCTCCTCCTCCTCCTCCTCCTCCTCCTCCTCCTCCTTCTCCTCTACTAATACTACTGCTGCTGCTGCTGCTGCTGCTGCTGCTGCTGTGTTTGCTGCTCAAGTTTACAACAGCTACTACTGATACTTCCATTAATACTAGTACTGCTAGAACAATAAGTATTACGGCGATGAAAAGAAGAGAAGTACAAGATTAGCGAAACATTGAACGCTCGCGGCATAAGACCCAGACTGCAGAGTGTCCCACAGTCAACCGATGAATAGGGCAAAGCTTGGAATAAGATAATGATAAAACTGACGTCATTGCTCGATTCTCACAAAGCAAATTAAATAAACAATAAGTTTCTTCTCCCTAACCCCAGTATCGCTCATGGCACGTCAATCTATTATTACAGTTACTAATAATTATTTATTAGCTAAGGAAATCAGAAAACAAAGCACATTTACACAAACAGTTCTTAGCTGAATAGTCCAAAACAGCTGTTTGACCACGACCTATTTTGATTGATTGATTGAGTGATTGATTGAGTGATTGAGTGATTAATAGATTGATTGGTTTATTGATTGATTGATTGATTGATTGATTGATTGATTGATGGTGTCTGTTGTATCTGTCAGTCGTAGGTCAGAGATCGGCTGCTGAAGGTGACACAAGTGAAGCCATTCGGATGAGGAAAGCATCCTATTGTATCTCGATCGCTGGCATCATCACAGGAATCATTGTTCTCATAGCGTTCGCCGGAAACTTATAGGTTGTAGCGCCACAGGAATCCGCTACTAGGTTTAGCACTTTGACAGACTACTACTGACTGAAGTAGTTGCTATGTAAAGTCTTAGGCTGTTTGTTCGAGCTATAAACATTACTCAATTTTATTCAGCTAGACTTTTAAAACTTTATGATATTGCATCGTTTTTCCTACTGACATGGTGCTACCTTTTCAGTATTGTATGTATTGTTGTTGTAAGGTGTGGTGGGCGTTTGCCTCGTGCTGATAAAGATCACTTACTTACTTACTTACTTAACGAAGAACTATACAAGATATGTACGAACGCGGATCGCCAACACCTTACACGAAACTTCTCTGTAAATGACCAACAACTGTTCTCATCTTATCTGGAGAGACTACTATTGCGCTGGCTTTAGCGACGTTTGCAATTATACACTGTGATCAAAATCTCTAGTCTGATGAATTATAGCAGGAGCTGTTAATAGCCTACATAGGGAACTGTATATTGAAAGGAACTCTTTGAATTTGTTCTCGAATTTATTACTTAGAATCCGAGTTTCTTTTAAGAAGAATGGTATGTACAGAGGTTGCTTCGTTTGTCGAGTCAGTTTGAATGGTTTATCGATTAACCTCACACAGGTCGGTCGGAGTATGTGACTCTGGTTCGAAACTCTACGCCGTGTGAATCAAAACCACAGCCAAGTGTAATTCTCTGATCAGTGAGCACACTTATATAGCGATCCATCTGCCTCATCCATAATTATGTCCTGTGTTACCTTAATTTACATTTACTTTACCTTACCTTGCTTACCTTACCTTCTATTACAGGACTTTACCTCTATTGTCCACGCCTTCATCTGTTCTTGGATCGATTACTGCTCTTACTGGCCACATTGGTGTTCTCTCTCTCTCTCTCTCTCTCTCTCTCTCTCTCTCTCTCTCTCTCTCTCTCTCTCTCTCTCTCTCTCTCTCTCCTCTCCTTGCACCCGTGGATGTCCTCCAATCGGCTCTCACTGAATCCAAATAAGATGCAACTCATCTAGTTCGGCACTCGCCAACAGCTTCATAAGCGAGATTTTACTCTTCTTGCAGAGAGATTCCCGTCCTTCACTTTCCAATCCAGTGTGCGAGACCTTGGCGTAGTCCTGGACAGCACCCTTACCTTTTCTGAACATATTGCCAATCTTACACGTTCTTCTTACTTCCACCTGAGGCGACTTAGAGCAATCCGACGCTCCGTCTCCTCCTCTGTCTTTACCTCTATTGTCCGAGCCTTCATCTGCTCTCGGATCGATTACTGTCATTCTCTCTTGGTTGGTCTCCCAAAGGTTCGTCTCTCTCCTCTTCAGTCTGTTCTAAATGCTGCGGCCAGACTAATAGCCCGACCTCCTCGCTCATCCCACATCTCTGCTTTAATGTTTGACCACCTTCATGGCTCCCCTTATTGCTCGGTTCAACTCAAGGTACTTCTTTTAATCTACCGGTCGTGTACTGGCCAAGCTCCCAAGTATCTGTGTGACCTTATCCGGCTGCCGACCTCAGCCACTTCTCTTCGCCCGCTACGCTCACTTGACCAACATGATCTCTTTGTCCCGTGAGCGAGAACTGTTATGGCTAAAACGCGAGCCTTTGCCTTCGTTGGCCCTACACTATTCATTCATTCATTCATTCAGAGCATTTATATAGCGCCCCTTCAAGAAACTACTCAGGAGCGCTCCCGGCCCAGCCACGACTAAAGAAAAAAGACTTGAGGGACTTGTAGAACCCTGTCAGATGGCTTACAAGTAAAAAACGGAGCTTAAGTGGTAGGTCATTCCAAATGGAACCAGCTTCCTCCTTTGACACGTTCCTGTTTATTAACTGGTGGGCCAAGTGCCTCTTTTCGTTGTCTGAAGACCTATTTCTTTTCTCTGGGTCTTTCGCACTGGGAGCGCCTCTGATTGGTGTGCACTGCGAGAGGCGCTATATAAATTGATAGATACAATACAATAAACATTCAGCTCTTTGCAAAGCAAGACAACAGAGGGTAATGCATTGTGCAACACATAATTCAAACTATGAAAGCGCAATAGATGATTTCTTGTGGGTTGCTTGAGCTCAATTCTCAAACTGTAGAACAGCGTACCAAGCCCTAGGTTGCCCCCCAACGCCCTTTTATCATACGAGGCATGCCTAATTCATGCTTGTTAATATTAACACAGTAACTGTGGAGCATAGGTATAAATGGTGCCAAGACATTTATTTGGAACAAAAGGTTCACTAGTAAGCAAAAAGTGGCAAGACAACTAGAAGAGGGTCACCACTGATGGGATCTCGCAAGCACGTACAGCCGAACCCAGAGATTCCCTTCCACAGCTGACAGGTGAAATGATATTCAACGCGGATGAGGAACGGCCAGGGTCGGTGATGATGATGATGATGATGATGATGGTGGTGGTGGTGATGATGATGGTGGTGGCGGTGGTTATAATGATAATGGTAGTTTCTGTTCAACGACGCTGTCAGGATGTTGATGATGATTAACGTAACCCTCCTCCCTTATCCAGGCTTTGGACTGACACCACCCTAGTATAATAAGGCAGTGGCGGAGTTTCGATAACTATGAGACCCAACAGATGAACAGATCTGTTGGGTCTCTCTAAAGGAGTTAATTTTCGTGGCGTCAGTGCATCGATAAGAGACTTTCAAATCAGATGGAATTGAAATACGTCGACCAGTGCATAATAATAATAAAACCAATCTGAATAGATTTGCATTTCGATTACCATGATCTAGGCCAACTACTAATCACCATTTCAAACTTAGTAGTCTTATGCCGTCATCAACATCTGCCAGATATCCAACGCCTTAGGCAATGATTTATACGACAACCGAATAATTAATTATACAGCAACGTCCACTCATTGCATTCATCTGAAGGTCTGTCTAATATGTTTACAGCCTGGGAAAAACTGTTCTGGCAAGAAAGGAAATTCTTGAACTAGTCCACTGTGCTTTGTTCTCTTGTAGTTGTATCGAACACGATTGGCCTGTACAATGTTTCATTTCATTTCAGTAAATACAAAGATCAATAATATAATTAGTTACAAGCAAACCGCTCCCGAATTATGAAGACAATAAGGCTAAACGCAGAACATTGGATAATAATAGTCGAATCATTTTCTACGTTTTAAGACAAGCTTATCACCGTCTTTGCAAAATTGGCTTTCTACTTTAAGGAAGTTCGCTATTCAATTTCTAATAATGTACGAGGAATTTGAAGCTTGTACAAGTACACTCTGTCGATGAAGGTAATGCGATGCCAGGTGGTTGACGGCGTGGATGATCTTAATCAGCCAATTTGCAGCTTTTAAGAGTAGAAATAATCTGATTTAGTAGCAGCATCTGGAAATTAGCTAAACTGAGATGGAAGCTAATGTCAACGAGGTTGGCTTTTTGCAGTTATAACCTATAGCGCGCAAATATAATAGATGGCAATTTATTAGGTCACTCTTTGTATGTGGAGGAATCCGTTGCTTTGTTGTGGATAGAGTAATACAAAATGACAGAGACTTAGAATTTTGAATTATATTTCTTGTGACTGGTATTTAGGGATAACAATCATCATCATCATCATTATCACCATCAACGATCATCATCATCATCGCCTCCAATTGGTCTGCACTCCGAGAGGTGCTTTAGAAATTCTTTAATTGTATCAATATAATACACTACAATCATTGTTCATCATCATCATCCTCATCATAATCATCATCATCATCATCATCATCATCATCATCATCATCATCATCATCGTCGTCGTCGTCGTCGTCGTCATCATCATCATCATCATCATCATCGTCGTCGTCATCATCATCATCATCGTCGTCGTCGTCGTCGTCGTCATCATCATCATCATCATCATCATCATCATCATCATCATCTCTCATCATCTAGGGGCCCGATAGCGCATTGGATAACACACTGGCATAGAGAGCGAGAGGTACTGAGTTCGAGTCCCGTAGGGCGGACATGCTTTGTAGGCTGCTATTAGCGCCGTGTTTCAATTGCATAATTGTACACTGTAACCGGTTGCGGTTTGTCAACAGGATTGTTTCAATAAACGAAAATATTATTATTATCATCATCATCATCGTATTTGTTGCGGCAACTACACTGTGTCCACGATAAAGTAGATCACTAGACTTTGTTAAATATCTTGGTCAATTGTAATATTATAGGTATTAAATTTGGTGCACATGAACTTCAGTCTATTCTATCTAAACCCTGAACATTTTATTACAATTGATGCAACGGTTACGAGGATATACCCTTATGAAATTGGGTGGTTGAGGAACCAAGTTACCAACACGTAAAACGCATAGAATTACGTCATTTTTCTGGCTACCGCAGGGATAGGCTGTTGTTTATAAGCGTCATTTTCGGAAACAATTACACTACGAGACCTGTTTTACGTAGCAGTAGTTGGTTGTAAAGAAATGGTTTTCAGTGCAGAGGACAAGCTTTTAATCAAGGAGTTGAGAGAGACGAAGGGTATGGCGTATACGAGACTCATTACAGAATTTCCAATGAAAAATTGGTCCCTAGCTGGTGTCAGCAAGCTGTTAAAAAGATTGCCACAACCGGATCAGTTGCAAGGAAACCACGAGACGCAAACAAAACCACGGACGCAAACAAATATCAATGCTGTCGAAGAACTGGTGCTGAGTCAGGATGATCAGTCGCGCACGCATCTGTCGATGCGTTTTACGTGTTGGTAACTTGGTTCCTCAACCACCCAATTTCATAAGGGTATATCTTCGTAACCGTTGCATCAATAAGCCCGATCAGCATTAGCAATGCGCATGCGCAGCCATTTCAGTTCTACTTCCGGGGTGAAGGTCACCGTTCACAAACAAACAGAATGCTGCCGTTAGCGACGTTGTTATGATCTAGATTTGACGCAAATATTTGATATTATTCGTTACTTGTTTATAGAAAATTTCTATATATATTATAGAGTTTATTATTATTTAACCGGTATCTCATGCGCAATTAAGTGCATGTGCGCGGTTGTTAATTGCGGGAGAGGAGATTATCAGCTGTGCCGCTGGAGAAAGACAACCTGCGAAGTCCAGAGTTGCAACAAGGGTGTTGCTAACGGTTTATGTCCAGCGCCATTTGAACTGTTTACATTCCTTCAAACCCAAAGGGATGTCCGTACGTCTGTCATGGACAAAATTGGTAAGATATTAACTATTCTTTCTTTGTTTTCACTTAACTGAATTCCTGTTGTCTAGCGGTATGCAAAGAAGCATTTTATCTGTGGCCGCCCCACCCTGGCCAGATCTATCTATTGGTCAGTTTCACTGTATGCATCCTTCTAATTATTCTAATATTGATAGGTTCTAGCGTTGAAATAGTCACAGTATGTCTTAAAACTCTTTTTTCACTACTCTAACCTATACAGTATATCAACCAGATGCACAAAAACATTGCCTACACTTTCCTTTCACAGACAGAATAAACCATTTTAATTTCTGCATGTATTTTTTCTTATTTGCAAACGTACATATCTACATATCTATATGGATACTTTGTTTACCAAGAGGCTTAAGAATAAACTATTGAAATTATAGCCAGGGTCTATTACAACCAGAAGAAAATGTACTGGATCATCTGCAGTCATCATTACTACATATGCAACTATCTCAAGTTAATAGGAAAGCTGTTAATGGAAACATATCGACAGTTTTTACACATATCTTGATCTACAGTAATGATTATTTGCTGTGATTTTGTTATTATTAGCAATTAAACATTGTTTCATTGATGACTTCAGCTATGCAGTGCAGGTTAAAATATGAAGACTTCCACTGAAACACAACATCTTCCACCAAAAAAGTCAAACTGGATGCGGAATCTGGTGCAGAGTTTGGCTGGAATATTTCAAGACAATCCAGGTTCCATGACACAAGATCCATCTGATGATGTCGATTCTATTGTCAGAGACATGATAGATTACACAGTTCTTAACAACTGTAACGTCACCTCAAATGAACCAATGTTTTCAGTATTTAGTAAAAACACTGCATTTTATGATGTTTAATCAGCATTATTTTGTGTTAAAGTAGCGACTTCACATAAATAATATTCTTGTGTATTAAGCTCTAGCCTCTAGTTTAATATGTTTAACAACACTGCAGTTTAAATTATATTTATTAATTCATTCTGAGAATTAATATATTCAAGGGGCTGTCCATCAATTATGTAAAAAATTATCTTGTAATTAAACTAGCCGTTAAATCTGGGAGGGTGAGTTCACTTGCTGTGCAGAAAGAGCTTTGATGATAAACCGCATTTTTAAACTGAGAATGATTTTGAACCAATTTGTCCACAGAATGTGTTGCCTTCAATGGCGCTGCAAAATGACAAAGAATTGAACAGTCGCCACGGCGCAGACTGTGCCTGTGTAGCTGCTGTCCGACAATGGTAGCGAGGCTTCCTTATAACCATGTCTTTTGCCACAACAGGTTCTACGCTCTTGACAGATGGTGCCATCCAATGGCAATGGTTGACTGTTGATGTACATGGCTTCATTGTTGTCAGTCCCTGTTGCCAAGCAATAATCAAGCTTGAATAGCAGGGCTCCAACATGATTGCATGTCGATTCGGGTCTAAAATTTAAACCAACACAGCAAATTCATTTATATGCAAACTGTAGCAATGTAAAAACGGAAATGGTAAGCAAACATGAAAACACGCATCCAGACACGCCCAGCCCCTCCCCAATATGGATATGCACATCCATCTTTTCTTCAAATACTCCCAACAATGTATTTTATTATATGAAAACTGTTAGCAATCATAACATGTCATAAAGATTTCATATGAAAGACTGCAGCATCCTAGGTTTTATTTAGATGCCACTTATAAAAGTGCTTTTACAACAGAATGCACATATAAATGCCCTACGCTGCAAAACAGGAGCAATAGGCACTTTCACAGCACCAGTAGGCTATTCTCAAGAATCGCCCAAAGTTTGTGAGGTATTTCCCGAATCCGTTGTGATGGCATATATTCTGTCATCAAGATGAAGAGAGGGCTTTCATATGATATACTATTTGGAATGAATAAAATACCAACCTTCTTTGTAATCATTGGCTAGTCTGGATAGCAGCGCTCGTTGGTCGTGATCGATATATTGACGTAGTTACAGAATGCCAGTTCGTAACTCCTGTGGACTCGGGCAGCTGTCCGTCGTGTAGATTGTTCGGATCCGGTAGCGTGTAAGTCAACCATTCGATTCAATCGTAAACATAACAGGGTCTTAAGCAGGGAAAAGGTAGATTTCCTGTCGACATCGACCAGTTCTACGCCGTCCACATATGCAGCAACAGCCGACAATTATTGCTGATATATCGCAAATGCAACAGCCACGAGTTTATGTTTAACTCGACAAGTATTCTTGTGGCTTCTGTATGTTCTAAATTTCTTCAAATCATCTACCTTCCAAGGCTTCGATCGATTAAAGTCATCCACTCCGAACGATTCGTGTAACCTAAACGAAATGCATAACTCTTGTTTATGAACGGCGACCTTGACCTTTCCCGTCATGCCTTGCGGGGAAAATTAATGCTGATCTGGCTTATTGTAATAACATTTGCAGGGTATAGATAGAATAGACGGAAGTTCATGTGCACCAAATTTAGTACCTATAGTACTACAATTGACCAAGATATTTTACAAAGTCTAGTGATCTACTTTATCGTGGACACAGTGTAGTTATGGATAGTAATCTCACATTTCGAGCCCACATGAACTTTTACAAATCTGTCTTTATCATATCGGATGAGAACGTGATATAGGGTGCATAATTATCATATACCTGTCACATTCCTTCTCTCTTGTCTGCTTTCACCTCCTCGTCTATGTCAACTCGATTTTGAATTCGTCTCTGAACTCAACAGAGTTTAACTCGTTCAAAACTGTTTGTCTAGCTGCTCTAACAGAATGTTGCGTCATCTTCTCATACGAACTCCCACTCAGTCAGCTGCGTTAGCTTCCTGTTGAATTCATAATCAGATTTAAAATTACCTGCCGTTTTACCAATGAAAACCCTCACAACGAGCTCTCCCACCTACTTTCAACCACTGGTTGCGTACTTTCCCGCAGCCTACGATCGTCAGACATGGTTATTTTAATTCAGCCACGACACAGAACTGTCAAGCTCTCTCATGCGTTCCACGTTGCTATCCTTTGTATTGGAACCGATGATCAGATCTATAATGTGTCTCCCACGCTCTAACTCTTTCTCTTCCTTCAACAAACGACTCAACACTCACTCTTTCTCATTTTGATTTTCAAACATCCGGAGACCTAACTTCCCACTCACTGACTATAGCCTCACCTGAGAACCGCATTTCTGTTAGATTTTGCGCACGTTAAGACTGTTTGCAATTAGGATAATAATATAATATATTCAATGAGCCGCTAAGACGTTTGCGAGGGGGACATGCATGCCACTCTATAATTAAGCATCGGCGAAGACCACTCTGAAGTTGAACATATTTACATTTCTAATTTTTTGCATTAATGTTTCGGCGTATCGTGCGTCAGGGTCAGTAAACAAATCGGATGATTCAGAGTTAATGTTTGAAGGTCAACTTCAGATTTAAGGTAAAAATGACAGATTGGTCCTCTAGATCATCCAGCAAGTGGTTGCCTCCGATGATTAGCTAACAGTTGGCTGTTTGGTTTTCGTCCAGCAACTTCTACTGTAACAGTCAATGTCAAGTCTGTCGCCGTCGAAAATCTCGACAACACTTAGGTTAAACTCTAAATCTAATACAGTACGAAGTTGTAACGGGACTGCAATGGTTTCGTCCCAGGTGGAGTTTAACGAATCTCAAACTCCGCACTAAAGTATACATGCGATGTTTGGAAAGGGGAGAAGCAAAGGAAGACTGCGATCTACAGAAGATGAAAATCCAAAACAAACAATTAGGGAATTTATATTTCAATTTCTTTAAAGCAATTCTTCCGTTCATAAAAACAACATGTAAATTCACATAACCAGTAATGTAAGCTTACACCCTGGATAGTCCAACACCCGGCATAATACAATACTGAGATAACGCGTGATTGCGTAGTGGATTGCGTACTGAACTATCAACCTGAAGGTGGGAGTTCAAATCTCCGCCAGGGCAAAATTTTATTTCGAGATTTCTGCTCCACCTGCGCCCAAATCATCTATAATGAATACACCGACCCTACACTGTGGATGGGAAGTTCAGAGAGAGAGAGAGAGAGAGAGAGAGAGAGAGAGAGAGAGAGAGAGAGAGAGAGAGAGAGAGAGAGAGAGAGAGAGAGAGAGAGAGAGAGAGAGAGAGAGAGAGAGAGAGAGAGAGAGAGAGAGAGAGTGGGTGCTGGTTAAGAAAAATGAGTCGCTAACACTTCATACATGTACCAGGTTAGCGTATTGGAGTCAATGGTCGCTTTCTACTCCCTTCTTTATTCGTCTTCTTTCTTCTTTCTTCGCCTTTTTATTCCTAAAGTACTTTACATACAAGAGTAAATCTTCAGCAAAAAATTTGAACCCAAGGACCTATAAAAATGAACACGACCATTTTGCCCTTGCCCTTCTCCTCACTCGCTTTTACCTCTCACACTATTTTCGTCACTTCCTTGATAGAAAAAGCACTCTTTTTGAACAGAGTCAGAATCATGCGTGACCGGGGTGAGCCGAGAGCGAATTTGCCCCATTACGAAGAAGTATTCTCAGAAGTCGGGGGTTGAACGGAAATTGGTCTTTGTGATTAAATGAATAGCGAACGTCCTTTAGTGATCGACGGATTTTACGCTTAAGTCTTAGGCCTACTTCCTGATGTTCTTCTATGTTGGATCAACTGCCATCCTTCGCAAACAACGTGGCTGTAACTCTGACAGGCGGGCTTTCCTCTGTAGGCGTTTTACGGTTGGCCAATGCTACGATTGCCTTCACACATGCGTAGGCAAAGTGAGCGTCATCATGCATCTTCCTAACGCAAACAATAAGCAGGCCAAATCTATCTTATAGGCTAACATCGTCGTGTCAAAAGTGATTCATACAGCTCTGTATTTTCTGTGTAGGCCAATGGCTACTTTAGTCTCTCTGTTCGTGCGCACAATTTCCGCCTAGCCAATCCCTCAAGTGTCAGAGGTTCACGTGACCGATGGCACGTGATGCGTTCATCAAAGGCAGCCGCTTATATAACCCTGACCAATCAAGCAAACTCCAACTTAAGAAACATCTACAGAAGCAGAACGAACCAAGTTTGATAAAGTTAGTCAATTTGTCGGCGAAGAAGTCAAATTCAGATAAGTCTGAAATTTAGAAGTCGGGAAACTTGAAAGCTTCTTGAAACGAAATAAATTTGAATTAAACTAAACCTACCGGCGTCCTGTTCTAAGATTTCTTGAAACGTAAGTATTCTAGTAAACTATTTAGAAACAAGTCTGCATAGGACCAACTGAATTTCGATTGGTTGTTTTAAAAACAGACGCATTCGACGTCAGCACGGAGTTTCTCTTCAGTTTTTGTAACCTATATGGATTAGGGTGTTTCTTATTTTCCAACTTTGGATTTCTCAAAGTCTCACCCCCTAAACTTGTTCCTTTGGTCAAATTAATAGCTTGTACAAAATTTTAGTCAATTTGGTTAACATTTAGGGGTCGCTCAACAGAGTTGAATTTCTTGGGGTAGGCCTATGCATGTTTTCGGTCTTTAACACAAACTACGCAATACAAATAGGAGTTCAATAATAAAATTTAGATTTTGTTGCTTCTACCTATTTATTTCTTTTCTATTTTACTGATGTGTTTTGTTCAACAATAATAATAAAATATTATTGTTATAATTATTAATAATAATAATAGCAATAATAATTATAATAGACATTCGAGTGCTATAGTTCGTATAAAATCGATAAATCAGAGAAACAATTCAGAAGCACTGTATAATTGTTATATTTACTTCCAATCCTCAATACTAACTTACAAGGAGCTGTTGGTGGACTCACAACACCTGCAAGCTGTAGAAAGAAGGCACGAGTTAACATTTTGACAGCCAGCTTATGGCTGCAGTCCTCAATTGAACCAAATTGAGCGACAGAAAGGCTACGTCTGTATTAGCAACAGTTGCTCAAAGGCTTGATCATGATGTCTATGAGTTAGGCCTAAATATCAACCATGCTTCAATTCGCAGAAGAGCACAGCACTATCGAACTAAAATTGTTTCACAGCTTAAAGAACAGTTTCAAGGAAATGTCTCTCTTGAGATCCACTGGGATGGTAAACTCCTGAGATACTTCCCTGGGCAGGATGTTGTTGATCGATTGCCAGTAATTGTTGCAGTCCTGAGCTAGAGTGAACCAGTTGCTTGGTGTTCCAAAATTGACTTTCAGTAGGCTACTGGTGAAGCTCAGATCTCAGTCGTAGCCCGTTTGATAGGAAATTGGTGCCTTGTAGATCGCATTGCTTCCATATGTTTTGATACCACTTCCAGTAACACAGGAATTAGAAATGTCGCTTGTATTCTGCTGGAACAGAAACTCGGGAAGAATCGTTTGCACCTGGCATGGGCACCACATAATGGAGTTAGTTCCAGCTGCAGCCTTTCACGACAGTTTGCATTGACCTCAGGGCCAGACGTTGCCACCTGTAAATATTTCCAGATTAACTGGACCAACATTGATCAGACCAGATATGAACCTGAAGCAGCTCATGAAGAGGTAACAAGTCTGCTGACAGATGACAAGGACAGCCTGTTGGCATTTTCTGAAAGCCAGCTTCACTATTATCAGCCCAGAGATGATTTTTCTCCTGGAGCCATAGATCATGCCAGATGGATATCAAAGGCAATGTACTTTTTAAAGATGTGGATGTTTCACGGCCAATTTAAAAGAAGAAAAGGGACTCCGGAGCATGTGCATCTTCATGGTTCGAATCTGTGTCAAGGCCTGGTTCAATTCTCCAAATCCAATTGCATCTTCAAATCATGATCTCCTTTTCCTTCAGCTCTTGGACCCGTACGAAACAGTGAACAAGTCCATTGCCAATGCCAGAAGAAAGAAATTTGCTGATCACCTCTAGTATCTCAGTAAAGAACTCACTGGCTTTGCCGTTTTTATGCGACAGTGCCTGTTGAATCCAACGAGCAGTGGTAAAGGCAATTAATGAGAAGAAAGGTTTTGAAGAGCCTGTAAAACGGGACAAAATATATAAGGTAATGCCAAAACATGCGAATTGAGGACTCGTGACAAAAAATACGATGCAATTCTTTTGCCGGATTGAAATTCCGGCTGGATTCCTGAATTGTGACCGGGACTTATGACGTCATCGAGACCATTACAAGGATGCCATCAAGACTGTTGAACATCTGAGGTTGTCAATGGCACTGCCCTCATTGAGGAGTAGGCCCTACAGCAACATTATTACGAAGAAAGAAATCAGAAACAGTATTGACTTCAAGTCGTCCAGGGACACCGTCGACTATTTCCAACTTGTAAAATAGACTTCTTTCCTGCCAGGTCATTGCCAGGACATTTTTAGACAAGTAGACAATAGGCACTCATCAGTAGACCTGTAATCAAGCTTACTAGACTCTCTACAGATAATGATTGTTAATTCTTGCTTGCTTGAAGCTTGCTAAAATATATATCTCATTTGCGTACAAAAATCAAGATTTCGCAGAAATTAATGAAAACTAAAGATCTCTTGAGCGACCTCTAAAAACTCAAATAATTTCATACAACTTGGCAGGAGTGGTTTCTATACTAATTGGAACCAATCTGGTGGGTGTGACTGTAAAAAATAAAACGTTTATATTTTTCTGTACTGCTAAGAAACACCCTAATATGGATATTTAATGGTATTGTATTCTATTTTATTTGGACATTTGTAAAGCGCCTCTTACAGTATAAACTATTCAGAGGCGCTTTCAGCGTGGGCGCCCAGTGGAAATGAAAACGTTTTCAAGAAGCGGACAGATAGGGAAGAGACCCCTGCTAGTACCGCATCTTAGAACAGGTTGAGAAGGGAATGTCATTCCACGAATTAGGACCCACTTAACACCTTTTAGGAATCAATGTCGTGGGATTTAAACCGTAACCATAATGAACAAAACACCAGTCGCAATATAGTATTATTGTCAGCCAAGTGTTTACTTAAAGCAATCGTACGGCAGTGAGTTTAATTATTTTTAAACTTAATGATAACCGAGATTAAGAGAAACAATTTCGAAATAAAGTTTAGCAATTCGGAACTGATAGTTCTTCACACCTCTTAATTAAGATTTTTTGGCTTTAGTAGAAGTTCTTTAATATCAGGTTAAGTTATAATTTTTAATATTGATTTTTACTTATTTAGGATTGTTACATTTTCTAAAGAATTTGCTTTTACTTTTTTGTCGACAGGTGAAAATGGATAACCAGGGATTTAATGCCAATGGAAAAAATCAGTATCCATCTCAGCCAGGAAATGTACAGCCCTCCTATCCTTCTCAACCGTACGGTGGTCAGCCCTCCTCCTATCCACCTCCACCAAGCTATGGACAGCAGCCACAGCCCGGCTACGTCTATCCCAGCTCACCTCCTTACAACGCAGCCGACCAGTCAAGTGCACCTCCACCCCAACACCCCCAGCAACAGCAGCAAGTGATCGTTGTAGGGGGTCAGCAGTCAACACCTGTCTATGTCGCTTCGACGCCAGCTTTTGTCTCAATGGTCGGAGCCATCGTTATGTCCTGCTTCGTCTTCTGGCTCTGCGGAATGATCTTAGGTGGAATCGCTTTCGTACTCGCAAGTAAGTCAAAGCGGTTTTCTTGACATAATAATATTAGGCCTATTCTCTGAAGGTGACGATATCTGTTATCTATTGATGGGAATCCGTTAGCTGGGCTCCATTGGGGTGCATGGTCCAGTACCATGGATCAGTAGATTCAGTACTATTGGCCAGTAGGCTACCATGGGCCAGTACCATGGGCCAGTACAATGGGCCAGTACCATGGGCCAGTACCATGGGCCAATATCACTGGTGACTATTTTAGTCTTCTGCGCACTGTTTTACTTACTGTCGAAATTTCTGTTCTTAGAAAGCGCCTCTAGTCTGTGTTTTGTTTAGGTAGCGCCATAAAATTTTCAATAACAATAATTTATGTTGCACCAACCGTTCTGTGACCATCATGGCATACCTAACACTAGACCTGTTCTCGGTGAACAAGCATCTTCCGTTGCTGGATTTAGACTTTGTAGCTGTCTCTCTCCATCCATCCATCTAACGTTCTGCTCCGCTGATTGTGTCACTTTCTTCTCAACTTAAGATTTACCTTTTTAGAATTGCTCATCCATCTTAGGCTGCCCTTGTTTTTCATTGGAGTGATCTCGTGGACACAATGTGTGCGTAGGCCGCCATTGGTGACTCCTTTCTGGTTTACTGAGCATTGTTTTGCTGCCTGATGTCTATTTGTAAATTACATTTAATATCATAATAATTATTATAGGCTAGCACAGAGAAAGCGCTTTGTGAGAAACTTAAAATGCGCTATATTAATTGTCCTCATACATACATACATACATACATACATACATACATACATACATACATACATACATACATACATACATACATACATACATACATACATACATACATACATACATACATACATACATTCATACATACATACATACATACATACATACATACATACATTCATACATACATACATACATACATACATACATACATACATACATACATTCATACATACATACATACATACATACATACATACATACATTCATACATACATACATACATACATACATACATACATACATACATACATACATACATTCATACATACATACATACATACATACATACATACATACATTGACCTGATTATGACCTGGTGTTGATGCGCCATCGGTTGATGCCTTGTGTGCATTACTCACCAATGCTAAAGAAGTTACAATTACAGTTAGTCAAAGTAAAGTAACCCATTGCTGATTCCTATACGACATAATATCTTTACACGATGTCTGTTGTGACTGTTACAGTGGTAGGTTACAGTTCCGCTTCTGCCGGTGACACACTCGGTGCCATTCGGCTGAGGAACGCCTCCTACGGTGTATCCATCGCTGGCATCGTCATCGGAATCATCACCATCGCCGTCATTGCTGGCATGACAAGCACCGCCTACAATAGGGTGGTCTCCACCCCCTACTGCTACTACAGCAGTGGAAACAGATACTGCTACTGACCGTTCGGACTATTTTACATTTAGGCGACTGCTGACACTTTCTACGAATCATTTCTTTATTTAAGTAACCAGAACCTTGTCTAAACTATTAATTGCAGTGATCAATTTGAATAGTTAACGCAGGAACTTTAAGGTGAAAAAAATATGCATATTGTTAGCCTGATAAATACTTGAAGCTCATTTTTATCCAATTTTATGATTGAATAATTGAGGTGTTTGAAGCATCATGATGCACGTTGTTAAGGTTTGCTGTAGCGCGTTCGGTTGATTGGTTTTGCAATTAATATCACAAAGGACTATTCGAGAAAGCAACTCTAGTTCGAAACCCTACTGTACTCACAGTCTCAAACCAATCCCAAATGACGTTCATGTATACGAACACTGTGGCATAACGATGATGACTAGCATAACCCTCCTCCTTTATCGAGGATTCGGACTGGCTCCATCCGAGTTAAGACGGTGTCGGAGATTCGATAATTAATGATAAGACTCAACAGATCTGTTCCTCTCTTCATGTAGAGGAGTTAGTTTTCGTGGTTTCAGTGCATCGATACAAAGCATCCATATCGATTGGAAACGCGTCGTCCAATGCATTTTAAACCCAGTATTTTAGTGAATTTGATTAAAGTATACTATAAGTATGATATACTTATCACCACTTCACTTAGTAGTCTTATGCCGTCATCAAAATCTGGCGGCAAGGAAGGCTTGATCTGATATTAACTTAACAATTTTTTATTTTTGTTTTCACTTTTTACCAGTGTAATGTATGGTTGTTCAGATTCCGATTAACTTGTATAATAAAAAGTCATATTGTTCCGTTTTTACGAGTTTCATTATTTCAGATTGCCGCATCCTGCGAAAAAGTGGCGTTAAGCCGCAATTAATCTCTTTGTCTGTCTGTCTGTCTGTCTGTCTGTCTGTCTGTCTGTCTGTCTGTCTATGTCTCTCATTAATTAACGATGGCTAATAAATGGGCTTTTCAGAAGGATGAACGAAGCTCCTCTGAAACAAAAGGCCATTTACATATATAGCTGAGCCTAATTTGTAATACGGTGCAAACTAGTAAGTGTAGACCTACAGGAGATCATTGCAAATAGGACGAAGAACAAAAAGAAGAGAAGATCAGTTCCTTAAGCTAACCCTGAGGCAACCATGTGTATGAAGCGCTAGCGACTTCGTTTTCTTAGCCTTAGCATATGAGAGTGGCCAGTCATCTCCCTCACCGTCTCATCTTCCCACCGACAGTCTACGTCTGTGTAGGCTACTCATTATAGTTGAGTAGGCTAGGGGTGCAGATGGAGTAGAACTCTCGAACCAAACTTCTCTCCTGGCGGGGATTTGAACCCCCGGCCCCGACCTCTTTATTGACAGGCCAGCACACTAACAACTACACTATCGAACATACAAAAGTTGAACAGTGTACGAAGCTTCAGTTTACTCCAACTACCATGCATGCATATTTGACGCCTCCAAGTAAGAACAGGTGGCCCTAATCCCAGTTGACTCGTCTGTAAGTTGACAGATGGATATACTTATGGCAAAGTGTCTTGACGAATCAGGCAACGACGGTAAGTTTATACTGGTTTCATCAGTTCTCCGGCTTATCGTCGATTTTAACACCAGAACAGAAGACATACAAAGTCATGTAAAAGCAATGTTGTTAAGACAAAGTCAGCGTCAAATCTTAGATTGGCCAAAATGTAGCACAAGGGATATGCATTAGTCCTTGGGTCATCATTTCCGACAGTTAGCTTGACTTCTTGATCCATTTAAATTTTAAAATATCAATCTCATGATTTCGGTGACATATATACAGAAATTCACAGAATATGCCCGAAACAACTGCATCCAAATATAAATCGTTAAGAAGAGAATGAGGCAAAGAAGAGACAGAGAGTTAAAATATGATACTATTCTATACACATGGAAACAAGTAAACTGAAACGACTATAATATTATTTGAGCAACTTGGTTAGTTTATGGAGATGACCGCGGTTATTTCCGATTTAATTAGTTCAAAGTTTGGCTTCATATTTGATTTCGAGTTTAGAGACTGTGGATGAATCTATCATTCAGTTGCAATGCACTGAGCAGAGTAGATCTAACTTTGATTAACGGTGCGTTGAAGTTCAATCGTTGGAGTCGTTTCTAAAGAAACTAATTGACAATAATTGACCCAAACGTTTCTGTCAACTTCACAGGTCAATTGGTACTCGAGAAAGCTTGCTTCGATCCGTATCAGGAGTCAAACAGTTTACTAGGCCGATCTTAGCCTGTCTTTGTTGTCTATGCATTCTTTGTTTAGCGATGATTTGAAGAATACCGGGTATTCAGTTTCATCGCAGTCTCTCTTGAGAGACCATAAACCATAAACCTATACATAGGCCTACCATGATATTCACACACGCATGACCCGCACGAACCCGTAATCAGGCTAAAGTCCTAACTTCCTTTATGTTGACCTGATTACTGCCGGGGTTTGGTGCATCATCGCCTCATTGCCTTCTGCATTAGACCTCGACGCTATAGAAGTTAGTATCTGATTATAACAAAGCTTTGTGTACGCAACTAGACATTCATCTTTTAAATACCAAAAATGGAAAACATTTCGACTCATTCGTAGTCGTAATCATAGCGTAATCGAAACTCATTCCCATGCATAACTTTCTACTGTGACGTTTGTGTCCGGTCACCATAACTTTTAGAAATGGTGGTGACAGTCGCGACCACTTTTTTTATCCCTGTGCTGTTTGGAAGGTTCTCATGTTTCGTTGAATGCCAATGATTACCTGTTGTTCAGTTCTACCCTGGTCTCAGTGGCGTCAGCATATTAACATTTGGGAAACAGACTGTAATAAGCGAGTACTTTGTCATCTAAGAACGACCTTAAACTGGCGGACAACGCAAATTAGTATATTAATAATCTTCGGGGAAGGGAAGCGAAGGAGTGGGGAGTAGGATGTGAGAGGAAAGGGGTGTGGATGGAGGAGCATGTATGTATGTATGTGTATGTATGTAGGCCTATACCTTCATTTATTCTTCTTCAATAACTCAGCAGGCAGAGCGCTGGTCGCTAAATTAACACAGTTGGGAAACCGTTCACGATAAAAGGCAAGATTAGTACATGTCTTTATACGTCATGCACGATATAAAGTAAAGAAAAAGTAGACATAAAGAGAGATCGGTCAATTAGTGGGGAAAGTTACTCCCTTGCCTATTCCCAAATCCGGCTCGACATTCATTAATTCACCAACGATATTCACATTCAACTCACGTCGCAGAGTGAATTTTATGAAGACAAGTTTTATTTTCATTCAGCAAAACGTATTTTTGTTCAACCAGAGAATCGGGACAGATCGACGAAACACAGGCAAGGATTGAACTGTGGATTGTTATGGAACAGTCACACGTCGGCTATTGACTTTTGAGCAGGATTTGTGCTCAGTATTTTCTAACAGCTCGACTGAATTATTATCCAGCAGCATATATATACAGCATATGAATCGTGGTTTTCGTCTTTGTAAGGTCGAGAGTCCAGTGTTTAGAGAAGATCAACAAAACCCTCCATATTATATTGTAGACTTTTATTCTACACTGAAACCAAACTTTGCAAACAATCCTATCCGGCCCCCAATTCTGGCCACCGTTTTCATCATTCACTAACTCCTTTATAGCCACAACACTGTCTCCTCCAACCTGACCCCTTCCTCTGTTTTGAGCTGGTACCAAAGCGGACCTAACAACCAACTATCGCGGATTTGATTTGCTACAGCCAAGGCTTCAGCTTCAGTCGCAGACAATGGCGCATAAATATTTCGGATTTTAGACAGTTCTTTATAGCTACATTACAAGAGGCATCAATCGTTAGTCGCTTTGAGTTTAAAGTTACGTCTATAGAGAAGGACACTTTCATCGCAATGATATTATCATTGTGTTTTCGTGGCCTTTTGTCGTCTGCCTGACTCGCCGGATCTTGACCATCTGCCTATCGATTCCGTTTTGATTAAGTACCTATGAATAAGCTGGTTCCCGCGACTTCGCTTTGTGGGCGCTATAGAAATATCGATGAAGTTTTGAAGTCGAGTATAGGGCTGATTCTACGAAGATCACGAATGTGCATAAAGCAAGAGCGGGAAAAGATGGGTGATGTGATCGGAAAAGCTCAGATTCTGGTCAAAAGTCACACCTAGGTTGCGGAGAGGAGAATTTGCAATGAATGTGTGAGTGGATACGGAGTCAAGGTTGGGGGAAATGGAGGGATCAGGTATTTTCTTGAATTGCTCTCGGAGGCCTAAAAGAATGAATTCAGTTTTAGAGGGGCTGAGGCACAACAGGTTTGAGGTCATCCAGGAGGAGATTTGTTTTACCACATGCAGAAGATGATCAATGGAGTCGGAAAAGCTGTTTGGAGAGAAAGAGAAGAATAATTGAGTGTCGTCAGCATATAGATGATGGTCAACTGCAGATTTACCGATTTACACCACCTATTTTACTTTGGATGATTAGCGCCTATGAATAAGCTGGTCCAGAGGAATTCGCTGATTGGGCGCTGTTCTAATCTCGACATTACGAATATGATACAATGATCAAGCCGAGCGTGAAACATTTCCATAGACTAAACATCCAATGGCGTCGGTTGAAAATGACGCAATGCAAAAATAGCTATTTTTAGCTCGATGCGTATTTTACGCTGAGCGTAGGCCTAACTCGGAAATTCCTCTTTCACAAGACCTGCCATCGGTTGTGAAATCGTCGCCATTGTGTCGGCCGCGACCAATGAAAACCTTAGTAAACGACGTCATTATTAGCGTTACTATTTTAATCTGGTTGCGTGTTGGCAAGGCAACGGCCTATATAATCAGCGCGACTGCGTGAAGTGAGCAGTGGTTGGCTTCGCTTGGCTGTGTGCAAACATGGCGGACTGGAAGTGGATCTTGGCGCACACGCAAATAGGTTTCCCATCTGACTTGCTTACTTCGTAGCCCCCGAGGTCTTCACAGCCTTGGGAACCGCTCGGCCTTCGGGATAGCACACCATCAGCAACCCCGCTGTCGTTCCTTCGTTGAACGCCTGGGGTAGGTGTGTTTCCTGTTGGCCTCTGTCATCCTAACCCTCGCTGGTGTCACTTGGTCTACGTTTTGATATCGTGATACCAGGTGGGTTTAAACAGAGGCCACAGGACAGAGCTACACACGTATGTTGGATTGGGCGATGGCCGAGTATCCGGTAAGTTTCGCTGGTCATCTATTCTGTACACAACGCGTCTTCTCAGTTTTTAAGTTCAATGAAAAAGATCGTTTGCTAATGATTAACCGCAGAAATCATTGGCATTAGATTTAAATGCTTTTCTCTGCACCTTAGACAATATTGACGAAGATCTCTATGTGAGTGATTGCATACTTTCCTAAAACGATAGAATAATTATTTTGCTAATAGTGTAAACTTTACAGAGAACGATTTATTTAATTAATCTCGTGGAAGATAGTTTAAAATTTCAGTATGTAATTTCTAATCCCTATAAACATACATAAAATTGAGCTTCTGGTTGTCTTTGGTTAAACTTGCAACGCCACAGCGGTTTCTCTTATTTTAACAAATGTGTGGCATAGTAATATCTGGATTAAGTGATTATACAGTGATTTCATAAGTCTTAAAAAGCAGTGTCTTTAAAGGATAATGTTGTGTACAGAATAGGCTTGTAAGTGGTGTCCAGTTGAATGATTTTGTGATTAAGATGAGAAGGGACTATCGGATTCGAAACCCTATTTCACGATGTCACGAAACCCTATTTCTTAGATTCGAAACCCTATTTCGTGTGTGCCAAGTCCACTGTCAAGTGTCGTCGCTCATGTATGAACACATTCGATTGGAACAACCACCTGTCCCTGGCACACAATTCAAAACCACCAAAGACCATCTCTGACCATCTACAATGCACTCAATACAATAGTATACAATGCAATACCATACACTGTATCATAAAACATCACGCTCATATACACAGCGTTACATGCAATTTACTACATTGCATTGAACTTTAATCCTATTTCAAAATTGTTGCATCTACGAATCAATAAAGTAGAATCCAATACAGTGAGATGCAATACAATGAATTACACGTACATTACAATGTAATGCACTGAAACTCACTACAACATAAAAACACTTGGTATTACAATAAACTGCAATATAATGTAAGAATATTGTTATTGTTATTGTTATTTATTATTATTATTATTATTATTATTATTATTATTATTATTATTATTTTTTTAAATTATTATTATTATTATTATTATTATTTTATTATTATTTTATTATTATTATTATTATTAGTATTTTTTTTAATAACCCGAGGTATCAAGGATCCCTCAGGTGGCCTAAAAAGTCCGGAGACTGCTGGAGAAGATTATTATTATTATTATTATTATTATTATTATTATTATTTTATTATTATTTTATTATTATTATTATTATTATTATTATTATTATTATTATTATTATTATTATTATTATTATTTTATTATTATTTTATTATTATTATTATTATTATTATTATGATTGTAATTAGTAACTTGCATTGCGCCGATGTATAAATGCACAAGGCATCGACAAATGGCGCACTAGGCCTAACCACAATCTGTAATTTGAATAAGCTGGTGCAGTGGTGCCCTGCGCTTGGCTTTCGAGTGGCGCTTTAGAAGTTTGGAGATTACGATTACGATTAATTTGGTCAACACACAGAATATGATCAGAAACAGTCTACTCTGTAGATCAGAACACAAGATCAGTTAACATTCCATCCTCGAGAACTTTATTCTAGTCTGAAAATCGTTCTCTTCCAATTGTCCTATCCTGTATCAAATCCTGAACATCATTGCCATATTTCGCTAACCATCTTAGCGACATGAATCATGATGTCTCCTGCAGTCTAATCACCCTTCCATTCTTAAATTGCACCAAAACGCCTAACAATCTGGCTCCTAAAATAGTGCTTTGTGGCACTTGCTCCATTTTGTTACTAACATAGGCTTAGTTATTTAGTGAATGAGACCTCGCCGCCATGTTCCTCGCAACCAAGTAGGGCCTATAATTATGTTCTGTAAACCAACATAGACTAAACATCCAATCGAATCGGATGAAAATGACGCAATGGAAAATAACTATTTTTAGCACAGCGCATAACTCGGAAATTCCTCTTTCACAAGACCTGCCGTCGGTTGTGAATTTGTCGCCTTGACGAAGGATGCAACCAATGAAAACCTTTGAAAATGACGTAATTATTTGCGTTACTATTTTAGTCCGACCTATATAAGCAACGCGACTGCGTGAAGTAGGCAGTGGTTGGCTTCGGTTGGCTGTGTGCAAACATGGCGGACTGGAAGTGGATCTTGGCGCACACGAAATAAGGTTTACCATCTGATTTGCTTACTTCGTAGCCCCCGAGGTCTTCACAGCCTTGGGAACCGCTCGGCCTTCGGGATGGCACACCATCAGCAACCCCGCTGCCGTTCCTTCGTTGAACGCCTGGGGTAGGTGTGTTTCCTGTTGGCCTCTGTCATCCTAACCCTCGCTGGTGTCACTTGGTCTTCGTTTTGATATCGTGACACCAGGAGGGTTTAAACAGAGGCCACAGGACAGAGCTACACACGTACGTTTGATTGGGCGATGGCCGCGTTTTTCTGGTAAGCTTCGCTTGTAGTCTATTCTGTACACAACGCGCCTTCTCAGTTTTTTTAGTTCAATGTAAAGATCGTTTCTTTATGATTTGCTGTAAAAATCAGTGAATTAGATTTAAATGCTTTTCTCTGGATCTGGGACAATATTTACGAAAATCTATTCGATTAATTGCATACTTTCCTAAAAACGATAGAATAATTATTTTGCTAGTAGTGTAAACTTTGCAGAGAACGATTTATTTAATTAATCTCATGGAAAATAGTTGTAAATTCCAGTAAGTAATTTCTATTCTTATTGTTAAAAGGGGTGACCCTAATTAAGCGGGGCTTGTGCCCCTTTTGGGTCTTCCCTGTTCCCTAGCCAATGCACTGATATGTAATAGTCAAGTTATAATTGTTGTTAATTGTTATATGCATTGTGCTTCTGGAAATAAAAAGTTGTCAGTTATTCCCTATAAACATGCATAAAATGGAGATTCTGGTTGTCTTTGGTTAAACTTGCAACGCCACAGCGGTTTCTCTTATTTTAACAAATGTGTGGCATAGTAATATCTGGATTAGGTGATTATTCAGTGATTTCATGAGTCTGAAAAGGCAGTTTCTTTTAAGCATTAGCCTATGTTGTGTACAGAATAGGCTCCTAAGTGTTGTACGGTTGAATGGTTTTGCGATTAAGATGAGAAGGGACTATCGGAGAAGGCGTCTTAGATTCGAAACCCTATTTTGTGTGTGCCAAGTCCACTGTCAAGTGTCGTCGCTCACGTATGAACACATTCAGCTGGAACCACCTGTCAATGGCATTCAACTCAAAACCACCAAAGACCATCTCTGACCATCTACAATACTCTCAATACAATAGTAAACAATACAATACCATACACTGTATCATAAAACATCACGTTGATATACACAGATTTATATGCAATTTATCAAAATTGCATTCAACTTTAATTCGATTCCAAAAGATGTTACATCTATGACTCAATAAAGTAGAATCGAATACAGTAAGGTACAATACAATAAATAACATTACAATACAATGTAATGCACTGAGACTCACTGCAAGATAAAACACTTGGTATTACAATACAATACCATACAATATAGGAATAATGCACTAAACAATCGGATGGAAACGAAACTTGCACTATTTACATCTTACATACATGTACGATCTGTGGTTTTTTGATGGGGTTGAGACCTGCACACTCACGGTGACCTCAGAGAAGAATGCCTTTCAAAATTGTTGCTCAGGCGAATCTTACAATGTCTTATGAATATCACAAGGAAGACCCAAACCTCGAAGATGATCAAAGCAAGAGGACTCCGGATGCTTTGGACACATCGAATGTAATGTAATGTAACAAAACATTTATAAAGCGCCACGTAAGAATCTCTCAGAAGCGCTCAACACGTGGGTGCGTGGTAGACAAGAACACGGTA
Source organism: Aporrectodea caliginosa (assembly GCA_020284085.1). Lineage (NCBI taxonomy): Eukaryota > Metazoa > Annelida > Clitellata > Crassiclitellata > Lumbricidae > Aporrectodea > Aporrectodea caliginosa. The sequence goes on from JACEVL010001161.1 coordinate 1,358,582, forward strand.
TAGCGCACACCGAGCTTTGAGTTCCGCTTTTCCCAAGGAGCTGGAAGAGACCAGTGGCACGAGTAAAGTACATTTTGACCTCGGGAGATGTGGATTTCCATCCACAGGACTCTATGCGACACAGAGCCTGGAGAAGACCGGATCGATTGCCAACGCTCCAGAGTAATGATAATGATAATAGCGACGATAACGATAAGGTGACGATGATGATTTTGGAAACATTGTCTCCCTGGACCGCTTAAACATAGAACTCTGGCCATCATCCAAAAGTAATCCTTCTAAAGACAGTGGATAACAGCTGCACAGACGAATGACAAGAGAAACTGTTAAACGAAATGAAAATTTGAGTATCGCCCGAACAGAAACTAGACCTCACTGAATGAATTCCAAGTATTGAACTCTGTGGGGTGGTGTACGTGGTTTTGACGGACCTTTTCTTCTTGATATCGACCTGATTACCGCTTGGTTTGGGTGCACCATCGGTCGATGCCTTGTGCATTACACACAGGCAAGATTTGAATTATTGAAATTACTAATTACAATAAAAAAGATGAGGCCAAGCAACAAATCCGTAGGAATCATAGGTGCAACCACCCTATGGAACCCGTGGGACGCGTCCCCCTAACTTTCGAGCAGGTTGGGACGGTCTCCCCAACTTTTGAAAATTTCGTGGTAAATAAGACCCCAAAATGCACTTCAATTGATATCAAAATGCTCAAAATTGCGTCGGCTTCATAAAATAATGGCAATTATTTGCCAAATGTTTTGCTAAAGCGTGGCATTCCTAGGGATTCGTTGCATCATTGCATGGCCTCATCTTTGTAATTGTAATTAGGAACTTTTTTTGCTCTGGTTTCTAATAAAGAAACACGCGACAATTTAATTTGTTCAAGTATAGGGGTGGGCAACGATTAAAAATTTTAATCGAAATTAATCGCACGATTAAAATTAAAAACGCGATTAATTTTTAGTCGCATGTCACAATAGATGACAAGTAGGCTACAACTACTCTACCGACTCTGAGTAGTTAGGCCTACTTTTAATATGCGCTAGGTTATATCAATAGGCCTACTTGCAGTCAATAAATAAAAACACCTGCTTTTACTACTTGTTTTTACTTTTTAGTTTTTACTTTAAAGTTTAAACTTAAAGTTTTTACTTTGTAATAGCGGTTTTATCAAGAATTGTTCTAGCGCATTTATTAAAATTAATTGGGCGGAGCGACAATAGCGTTAACTGCGTTAAAACATTTAATCGCGTTAATTGATTAATCGCATTAATCGCGTTAATAACGCGTTAAATCCCAGTCCTAAATTAAAGACGTATATGCGTGCTCATACAATGTTTGTAAAGAATCTAGCCCAGTGGTGTAACGACCTAGCCTGGGGTCCTTGGACACTAACGAATATTTTAATTAACACAGCCTCTGATCTAGCCACATAATTATTTATTCCAAAGTCACTCGATCGCGTATATATTGAACATGCACGTGATACAAAATTGATGATTCCATTTAATGACTGGCTTGTAGGCTACCTGTGTAGCATTGAGACACTGTCCAAATTAATGGACATGGAACGATATAATCCTCACAGATAGAGCTTAAGAAAGCGTCTCCAGTTAAGCTAGACTATTCAGGACATAGCCCATATCATCCTGATAACGGATATGGCATTAGGTTGATTTTTCAACAACAACAAAAGAAAATAGAACCTTACAGTCCTAGACGTACTATAGGCCATAAATGTGTTTTAAGACCCATTGTCGATTACTCCGTCGATTACACGGTGCAGCGAGACAATGTTTCCAAAATCATCATCATAATCATCATCACTACTAGAGAGCCTCCCTCTCGGTTGACCGTCATCTATACGCTGACGACACCCAATTATTCATTTCATTCTCTCCCAGCAGCTTCGCCGACTCCATAGATCATCCTTCTTGGTGTGGTAAAACAAATCTCCTCCTGGATGACTTCAAACATGTTGTGCCTCAACCCCTCTAAAACTGAATTCATTCTTATAGGCCTCCCTGAGCAACTCAAGAAAATCCCAGATCCCTCTATTTCCCTCAGCCTTGACTCTATATCCACTCACACATTCATAGCAAATTCTCCTGTCCGCAACCTAAGTGTGACTTTTGACCAGAATCTTAGCTTTTCCGATCACATCAGCCACCTTTCCCGTTCTTGCTTCATGCACATCCGTGACCTGCGTAGAATCCGCCCTATGCTTGACTTCAAAACCACATCAACAATCGCCACATCAATAGTTCACGCCAAATTAGATTACTGCAATGCTCTCTTCCTCAACATAGATACCACCCAACTTAATCGCCTCCAAGCCATTCAGAATACCCTCGCCCGTGCTGTCACCAAAACCCCCAAACACCACCACATCACACCTGTCTTGAAATCACTCCACTGGCTCAAAATTCCTGAACGAATAGAATATAAAGTCCTATCCCTCACCTACAATACACTTCAATCCTCTCAGCCCTCGTATATCCGTCAGTTGTTCTCGGTCCAACCTCTTCGTTCAACCCGTTCATCTTCCACCCTCACACTGCTCCGCCCTTCCGTCACCTCATCGCTTAAATTTGCAAATCGTTCCATAACCATAGCTGTCCCGCCTCTTTGGAACAAACTCCCGCCTGTGCTACGACAAATATCCGATCCATCCTATGAACTCACCAAAACCTCACCTCTTGCTATCTCTCCACAGGTCTTCCACTCAAAACTGAAAACACTGCTTTTTCACAAATCCTATCCCGATTCCTTCTCCTCCCCTCACCTTCCTCCCCATTTCAACTCTAAGCATCATCCACGTTAGCCGTCTGACTGTCTGCCTGCCTGACTCTCTGGATTTTGACCCCCTGCCTATCGATTCTGTTTTGGTTAAACGCCTGTGAATAAGCTGGTTCCCGCGACTTCGCTTTTGTGGTCGCTGTAGAAATATCGAGTTTACGATTACGATTACGATCGGGAGCTGTGTCAATCGTTCCGGTCTTCACCAGGCTCTGTGTCGCACAGAGTCCTCTGGGTGAAAATCCACATCCGAGACGGATGTGGATTTTCACCCAGAGGTTCACCCTGGGTTCATCTGCACATTGCTCGTGCCACTGGTCTCTTCCAGCCCATTGGCGGAAAGCGGAACTCAAAGCTCGGAGTGCGCTAAACCGTGTTCTTGTCTACCACGCACCATTCGATGTGTCCAAACATCCGGGGTCTTCTTCCTTCGATCATCTTCAAGGCTTGGTCTTTCTCGTGATATAATATACAAAGTCGCCGGATTCACCTTAGGCGCCACTTCTGGAAGGCATCCACCTTCTCTGAGGTCACCGTGAGCGTCAAAGTCTCAGCCCCATAGAAACGACAGATTGTAACTATGTTGGATGTAAGCAGACCCAGTTTCGTGTCCAGTGAATATTCATAGTTCAGTGCATTATTCATATATATTGTATTGTAGTGCATTGCAATACTAAGTGTCTTATATTATCGTGAGTTTAAGACGTTAAGTGAATTACTACTATTCTATTTACGGATTTATAAAGCACCTCTCACAGTACAACCTAATCAGAGGCGCTTCCAGTGCGAAGGGCCCTCGAAAAAAGAAAAGTCTTAAGAGAACGAGCAGAAACAGTAGTGCCTCCAGATAACATCACAGTTCGAGCTATAGCAGGAAGGTCATTCCACAACTGTGCTGTGGCAGTCCGAGACCGAGGAACTAGGTCAAGATGGTCTAAAGAGCGGAAAGGACGTCTAGAGGTAGCTGAGATAGGCCGTCTGATAAGATCACAGAGGTAGCGTGGAGCTTGACCCAAAAACCTTTTACACATAAGAAAGAGAATTTTAAAATGATTCCGAGCAGTTAAAGGAAGCCAATGAAGGTCTTTAGTCATGAAAGTCGAAATATGGAAAAAAGAGGAAGGCGGGCAATCAAACGAGCAGCTGCATTAAGTACTGATTGGAGTGGAGCCAGACGGAATTTTTGTAGGGTATGAGTAAATTAAATGAATTACAGTAGTCAATGCGTGAACAGACAAAGGCATGAACCATGGAAGAAAAACTCGGCAAGGGGACAGATCGTCGAATGGCACGTAGACGCACAAGTGATAAAAACTGGACCGAGAGAGATTAGAGATACGTGCAGAGAAGGAAAGAGTACTGCCAAGAATAACACCCAGGTCACAGTCATTTGTCGAGAAAGTAAACTGAGGGAATTTCTTGGCAAGCAAATCGTAATCAAGTTTAATTAGCTGCTGGCGAGTGCCAAGCCAGATCAATTGAGTCTTGGAAGAGTTGAGCGAAAGACGCTTAGAAGACATCCAACAATTGAGATCAGCAGAAAGTGATTCTGCAGATTTGGAAAGAGAAAGCTGATGAGAAGAGGAGCCATGGACAAAGGCCTTGACATCATCAGCATAGAGGTGACCAGAGGCCGAGTGTTTAGTAAAGAGAACAAGGGATATATCAGCTGTAAACATGGTATATAAAAGAGGACTCAGCACAGATCCTTGAAGGACTCCTAATTTAACAGGTATTGTAATTGTATTACATTGTATTGTAATGCAATCCATTGTATTTTATTATAGTCTGTTCTACTGTATTGTCTCGTAGACGTAATAAATTTGGAATCGAATTAATGTATTGTATTGCACTTTACTGTATTCGATTCTACTTTATTCAATCGTAGATGTAACAATTTTGGAATCGAATTAAAGTTTAATGCAATTTTAGTCAATTGCACGTAAATCTGTATATATCAACGTGATGTTTTATGTTACAGTGTGTGGTATTGTGTACTATTGTGCTGAGTGCATATTGTAAATGGTCAGAGATGGTCTTTGGTGGTTTTGAATTGTGTGCCAGTGACAGGTGGTTCCAACCGAATGTGTTCATACATGAGCGTCGACACTTGACAGTGGACTTGGCACACACGAAATAGGGTTTCGAATCTAAGACGCATTCTCCGATAGTCCCTTCTCATCTTAATCACAAAATCATTCAACCGCATACGACTTACGAACCTATTCTGTACACAACATTATGCTCTAAAGAAACTGTCTTTTCAGACTCATGAAATCGCTGAATATTCAGTTACTCTACATACTAAAGGGCTCCATGTCACACATTTAAAAAATAAGATTAAACGCTATGGCGTTGCAAGTTTAACCGAAGAAAATCTGAAGCTCAATTTTACGCATGTTTATAGTTGTTAGAAATTACTTACTGAAACTTGAAACTATTGTCCATGAGATCTATGAAGTAAATCGATCTCTGCAAAGTAGGCCTAGGCCCTATACAGTATTAGCAAAATGATTATTTCATCGTTTACGGGAATTTACGGGAAAGCATGCAATCACTCGCATAGAGATCTTCGTCAATATGGTCTACGATGCAGCGAAAAGCATTTAAGTCTAATGCCAATGATTTTTATAGCAAATCATCAAAAAAGACCTTTGCATTGAACTTTCAAAACTGAGAAGACGCGTTGTGTACAGACCAGCGAAACTTACCGGATACGCTGCCATCGCCCAATCCACCGTACGTGTGTAGCTCTGTCCTGTGGCCTCTGTTTAAACCCACCTGGTATCACGATATCAAAACGTAGACCAAGTGACACCAGCGAGGGTTAGGATGACAGAGGCCAACAGGAAACACACCTACCCCAGGCGTTCAACGAAGGAACGACAGCGGGGTTGCTGAAGGTGTGCTACCGAAGGCGAGCGGTTCCCAAGGCTGTGAAGACCTCGGGGGCTACGAAGTAAGCAAGTCCGATGGTAAACCGAACTTCGTGTGCGACAAGATCCACTTCCAGTCCGCCATGTTTGCACACAGCCAACAGAAGCCAACCACTGCCAACTTCAGGCATTCGCATTGCTTATATAGGCCGTTGCCTGGCCATCACGCCACCGGATTAAAATAGTAATGCTAATAATTAAGTCATTTTCTAAGGTGTTCATTGGTCGCAACCGACGTCATGGCGACGATTTCACAACCGATGGCAGGTCTTGTGAAAGAGGATTTTCCGAGTTATGTTCAGCGTAAAATATGCTGTGGACTAAAAATAGTTATTTTTTCCTAAGAGTCATTTTCAACCGAATCGATTGGATGTTGAGTCTGTATACGTTTGTTTGCAGAACATATACTTGGTTGCGAGGCAACAACATGGCGGCGATGTCTCGTTCATTAAATAAATAGGCCTATGTAAACAGAGGCGGCGCCAGACATTTTTTAACCAGGGCATAGCTAAGGCAGTCATACAAATAGCCAGTACAAGGTCGGTTTATGTTTAAACTAGACCTTCTTACAAAAGCTAAAAATTAATATTTGCACATCTATACCGAATTCACGTAGTTGGCTCTTGCTCAAGTGGCTGCCAAGGACTTTGTATTTGTCTTGATAAGTTGAATTTAGTCATTCTTCAAACCAATGGTCACACTTCATTTGGCTCAACTGGTCCATGGAAACCATGGTTTGTTATGACAATCTACACCGATGAATAACCGCAGTAGAGACTTAACAATCGCTTGAACTTTACACAGACCAGTCAAAGACCACACTAAAAAAACTGAGAAGGCAAGTCTGTTCAACATATTTTCTGCTCCTATATCTACAATTTGAGGATATATAGAGATGTTAGGATGTTAATAATTTTGCGTGGGTTTGTGATGCTTACCGACTGCCTGACAACACGGACGTTGCTCCAGCATAAATACTCTTTCAGTTAGGAAATGAACTCTCAGGTATGTAAGAATGAAAGGGAAAATGATGCAGCTAATCAAATTGGCAGAGCTCTTGACAGCGATATTCCATATTTAGAGAAAAACCTCTTAAACTCATTTCCCTTATGAAGATTACATTTATCGCCAGAAAAAAAACAGTAAGCAAAATTATTATTAACATTCCTTTGCATACTATTACACGGCTTGACATAAATTCGGAAGCTAGGTATATAATAGTTTTGAGGACACTTTGCTGACAACTTAGCTCACTCACTGTTCAGTTTAATGAAGGCGGGTGGCCAGTCCACTCCCTCACTGTCTGACCTTCCCATCGAAATCGTATGGGTCATCGACGATTTGGCTATATATGGGACGTAGAAATCTCGAAATAATTTTCTACCCTGGCCAGGATTGAACCTCCGACGACCACTTGGTTTAAAGCCTAGGAAGTTAACCACTAGGCTATCGCTCACCCCGAATACAGATTAATTCTTCTTACAATTTTACAGTGAAACATGACAGTCTCAATTTTCAGTTTCAGTTTTACGCGTGAGTCAAGTTGACGTCTGACACGTTAATCTCTTTGACGTTGATTCAGTTCCTGCAAATGTTGAAGATGCAGACTGCTGATGGAAATGGAGAACCAGTACAACTCATGTACAATGAGCAGCAAATTCTGTCATCAACTCAGCCGATGTTACCTTCTTGTCCAAACGTTCCTCCCGAGTCAACACCTTCCGCCCCATTTCCATCGAATGCAGACCAACCCCAATTTTCCCCGTATTTTGGAATGCCTTACCTCCAATGCTATCCACCTCCTATGCCAGGCATCGGTTACCCTAAGCCCTACGTACCTGACCCTCCAACAGGACCTTTCTATCCACAGCCAGAAGCAGTCGTTTATCCCGAACCACCACCAGACACTAAATACCCAATTGCCAACACACAATACAAAGAACAAAGACAACGATTGATGTTGACGAACAATATGCCAACGAGAAGACTGACACCTGTTGTCGTTGAAAGCGAACCACCTGTCTCAATGGTCGGAGCCATAGCGCTGTCTCTCATCAGCTACTGTTGCTGTCTATCGGTCTGCGGAGGGATTGCCCTCGCGCTAGCACGTAAGTCACAACGTAATCCATCTCGGCCTAGCACAGTAGACTTATGTAACTTGTGCAAGTGCGGCTTATATGAAACACCAGATGTCCAAACTCTCGAAGTGGCGCTAAATAATTTTTGATTACAATTGCATTTAAAATATTCAATATAGTTTGTACATCTTGTACTTTGAAATGATGACTAAAATTTCTTATAGAAGACAAACGACCAGAAGAGAGTTTGAATCAGATAGGAGAAAAAACCCTATCACTTCGGTGTCTAAGGGTTTGGGTTAGGGTTAGACAAAGGAATCAGGCGATGGCGCACCAAAATCAACCCATTATAGGGTCAATATCCACGCTATCACTCCATTAACTGTATGAAGTCATAATTGCCTGGTGACAAAATAATATCAGTTGAAGAGGTTCGTTATTGTGTCGTTGTTACTGGGGTCTGTTTCTGTGTGATGGCCACAGTCAATAGACAAAGGTATTTATATTGATTGTTCATATTGATATTTAACAGTGGTTGGTCGAAGCCAGTCTGCTGGCAACAGACGAACTGCCAATCGGATGAAGAAAGCATCTTATGGCTGTTCGTGCGCTGGCATTCTGACTACAATAATCTTGTTCGTCGCCTACCTTGTCATTAGGTGTACCACAGAGTTTTTGTCGGGAGTACCATGTGATTACTCTCAGGACGATGATTAGTTAATCGTAATCGTAATCGTAATCTCCAGACTTATAAAGCGCCTCTCGAAAGCCAAGCGCAGGGTAGCCTATCAAATTATTCACGAGCTATCATAATGTACAACGAACGTCAATACACCGCCCGCCCGTATAGAAGGTTTTGAAAGTTGTATCGAATCAACGTCAACTTCACAACTGTGAATTATTCATTTAAAACTGCATACCCAGCTCTTTCTGCGCCTGTCTTTCATTCCAAACTAAAACCACTGCTTTTCCAGAGATCCTGTGTCCTGAGTCATCCTCTTCTTCCCCTTCCCTTCTCTTCGCCGCTCTGATTCTAAACGACATCCACCGTAGTCCTCTGACCCTTCGATATTGACCTGAAACCAACCTTGACCTTACCTGCCCATCGATTTTATTTTGTTTCAGCGCCTGTGAATAAGTTTGTTCCCGCGACTTGACTTTTGGGTGCTGTAGATCTCTCGCATTTTACGCTTACAATAGTCATGTGAACGGCAACTATCCAGAGAAGAGCACTCTCTTGATGATGAAGAAAAAGATGATGATGATGATGATAATTATGATGAAGATGATGATGATGATGATGATGATGATGATGATGATGATGATGATGATGATGATTTTGCAGAATTTTCCTGACCAGACACAGCCGTAAATATTGGGCAAGATGCCACACCTGAATGTTGAAGTAGGTTTTGGACGCTATGAGTGGCTTTCATTGCGTTGTTGGCTAAGGCGTAGGTCGCTTGTTCAGGCGTTTACAATCGCGATATGCACGAGTGATCTTGAAGCATGAGTGCTTATGACGCGTGAGTGCATTATTGATGTTTGAGACAAAGTGCTCAAACAGAGACCACATGACAAAAGCGTATTCTGCTCACAGTAAACCAGTTAACGAATCTTAGATCAAACTAGAAAATGCACATTACCATTGGTCGAGTGGTGGAAAATTATGGAGGAAATGTCAGAGAACGCGTGTGACGACCAAGTTTATTTCCAAAGAAGATGAAACTAATGGATTTCTAGCTCAGCTCGACTTCTTAGTTAAGAATTTTTCATCTTTGTTAAGTTGCTGTCCAATAGATCTAAGACTGTGGGCCTATTTCCATACAGGCATTAGCCTATCATTGGCGTCGAACTGAACTGGATTAAAGTTGTGCAAAAAAATAGTTCTAGTGTTTGATGTGTCTAGAAAATGACATTCTAATGACCTTGTTGCATAATTCCAATTTAGGAGAATAAGGACTGATTTTAAGTATTGCTGTTGGACAGTTTTGCATTTTACAGACTACCAGCCTAAATTTGTAACATATCTTTTCCGGGAAAATAAAAAATTGCAACAATTTAATTAAAGTGATTGTGTTCTTATATTTTGTCAGTTATAAATCTCGCCAAGGAAATAGTTATTCTCTATGCAAATTCGACGTCGTAATACCAGTATGAAGCCAGTTACAGTAGCCTAAACATTGGCAACTGAAGATAAGCAGACATAGAAACATGACGCATAGGCTAATAATCAGTGTCAGTCACTAATGTGCACGAATAACGATCTGCAAATACCATTAACATAGTCTGTGAAGGACATACTAGAGTCAAAGACAATCCACGAGTAACTAGCAGAATAAGCAATTTTAATAAGGGTGTCACCTCGTTTGAAGGTTTTAGACCATTAATTCAAACTTTTGTTCAGCTACGGTGGAGTACCCAGTAGTAGAATTTTATCGATGGGTTAAAAAAATTATTAATTTTTATTGTCCGCAATCCAAGATCCCCCATCGGGGTCTGGGTCGGAGTCCCAGAAGCCGACGCAATTATTAGCATTTGAAACCAAATGTAGTGCATTTTGGGCTTTAATTTACCTAAATATATTCAAAAGTTGGGAGGCGAACCGTCCCAGCCTGTTCGAAAATTGGGGGACGCGTCCCACGGGTCCCATAGGGTGGTTGCGCCTATGTATCCTGGGAAGTTTTGCTCTAGACTGAAAACCGATCTGCTAAAGTGCCCCTCTCTGATCAACGTTCCCATAATTCGCTTACCACCTGAACATCACCCAAATAAACTCCCTCCAAGCAATTCAGAATGCCCTCGCCCGTGCTGTCACAAAACCCCCCAAACACCACCACATCACTCCTGTCCTGAAATCACTCCACTCGCTTAAAATTCCTGAACGAATAGAATGCAAAGTCATATCACTCACCTACAACACACTTCAATCCTCCCAGCCCTCGTATCTCCGTCAGTTGTTCACGGTCCAACCACTTCGTTCAACCCGTTCCTCTTCCACCCTCACGCTGCTCCGCCCTTCCGTCACCTCATCACTTAAATTTGCAAATCGCTCCATAGCCATAGCTGTACCGCCTCTCTGGAACAAACTTCCACCAGTAGCCTACTGCGACAAATATCTGACCTATCCCAATTCCTTTTCTTCACCTCACCTCCCCCGCCATTTTAACTCTAAACATCATCCACCTTAGCCGTCTGACTGTCTGCTTGCCTGACTCTCCGGATCTTGACTCTCTGCCTATCGATTCTGTTTTGATTAAGCGTCTGTGATTAAGCTTGTTACTTTTGTGGGAGCTCTAGAAATCTCGAGTTTACGATTATGATTAAGATTACCAAAATCATGTCTCCTCAGGTCTAACCCCTATTTTTAATTGATACCAAAATAAGCCAAACAACCTGGCTCTTAATACAATATTTTCTAGGCTCTTTCTCGTAAACCAATTATTTTTCACAAACTTAGGCCTATTTGTTTAACAAATGAGACCTCGTCGCCGTATTGTTGCCCCACAAACGAGTATTATTGTTCCGTAATCAACAGAACGTGAAAAGCTATTGCCATGGACTCAACATCCAATCGAGTCGGCTAAAAATGACGCAATGGGGAAATAACTATTTTTAGCAGACAGCGTATTTTACGCTGAGCGAAAGCCTAACTTGGAAATTCCTCTTTCACAAGACCTGCCATCGGTTGTGAAATCGTCGCCATCTTGCCGACCGCGACCAATGAAATCCTTAGAAAATGACGTAATTACTAACGTTACTATTTTAATCCGGTGGCGTGTGGGCCAGGCAACGGTCTATATAAGCAGCGCGAAAGCGTGAAGTTGGCAGTGGTTGGCTTCTGTTGGCTGTGTGCAAACATGGCGGACTGGAAGTGGATCCTGTCGCACACAGAGCAAAAGGTTTCCCATCTGATTTGCTTACTTCGTAGCCCCCGAGGTCTTCACAGCCTTGGGAACCGCTCGGTCTTCGGGATAGCACACCGTCAGCAACCCCGCTATCGTTCGTTGAACGCCTGGGGTAGGTGTGTTTCCTGTTGGCCTCTGTCATCCTAACCCTCGCTGGTGTCACTTGGTCTACGTTTTGATATCGTGATACCAGGTGGGTTTAAACAGAGGCCACAGGACAGAGCTACACACGAGTGTGATTGGGCGATGGCCGCGTTTTTCTGGTAAGTTTCGCTTGTAGTCTATTCTGTACACAACACAACTTCTCAGCTTTTAAGTTCATTGCAAGCATCGTTTGTTTATTAGTAGCCGCAGAAATAATTGATATTAGCTTAGATGCTTTTTTCTGCATCTTAGGGGTCATCCATTAATTATGTCAACAAATTTTAGGCCTTTTTTGACCCCCTCCCCCTTGTCAACAACTGTCAAACATTGACGGACCCCCAAAAAATTATGTCAAGAATCCCAGAACCCCCCCCCTACCGGCAACATTTTTTCCCTGATGACCTTTTTTTTTTTTTTTTTTTAGTCATTTACCATATTTTGTTCATTTATATAAAGAAAAATTTGTTGACGTCAACTTGGACCAAACCCCCCTCCCCCTGTCAACAACTGTCAAACTTTTCCAAACCCCTCCCCCTATTTGTTGACATAATTAATGGATGACCCCTTAGACAATATTGGCGAAGATCTCTATGCGAGTGATTGCAAGCGTTACTTGAAAAGCATAAAACTTGCTGCTAGTAGCGTAAATTTCCAGAGAATGATTTATTCCAAATCTCACAGAAAATAGTTTTAAATTTCAGTAGGTAATTTCTAATTTGCTGCATCTTAGACAATAGCGACGAAGATGTCTAAGCAAGTGATTGCATGCTTTCTTGAAAAGGATAAAATAATATTACTGCTCGTAGTAATCGCCTAATTTACAGAATGAGTAAGGCCTATTATACAGGTTCTCGGAAAACAGTTTTAAGTTTAAGTCTAAAAATTGAGCTTCCGAATTTCTCGGTTGAAACTTGTATTACCATAGCGGTTTCTCTTATTAAAAAGAAATTGTGGCATAGAGATCTTTAATAGACCTGCTTTAAATTAATAGGCCTATTCAGTAATTTTAAGGGTAAGAAAAAGCAGTTTATTTTAAGCATAGGTCCTAATGTTGTGTACAGAATAGGTTCGTAAGTGGTGTGCGGTTGAATGGTTTTGTGATTAAGATGAGAAGGGACTATCGGAGAAGGCGTCTTAGAGTCTAAACCCTGCTCTGTGTGTGTCAAGTCCACTGTCAAGTGTCGTCGTCGTATGAACACATTCAGTTGGAATCACCCAGCTGTGACTGGCATGCCACTCAACATCATTACGACGGTCAATGTAATGAAGAATAACACATTGCCTGGCAATGCAATGAAAGCCACTGAAATACATTACTCTGAAACTCGATACAGATTTCTCTTTGTTTGTGCAATTCAGTAAAAGTGCTGAATATCTAATAATTTATTCTAACTATTACATTTACAAGGTAAGACAACACAATACAGTGAAATACAACAGAGTAGGCCTCTACAGTAAAAAAATTGCAATACAACCAATATCTCACAATATGATTCACTAAAGAACACTACAATGCAAAGCCTTTAGAATAGACCTACCATTTTGATGCAGCACAAAACAATATAATACTACGAATAGTTGAGTACGAATATTCGTCCGGATATGCACCCCACATGTTTCGATCTTACACACAATTTGTGCTCTTTCATGGGGCTAATAAGAGTCTCGTGGTTTTGATCTTCTGCGCACATCACAAATGGAGAAATTTTCGGGCTCACAAGGCAGAACCTATGGTCTCGGAGATGATGGACACGCGAAGTCTCCGGGCTGACCATGAACTCCAATCCCTGATGGTAGATTGGGCCAAGTGTCTCAAAGGCAAGGGGATGAATCGGTAAGGGGCTGGCAGGCTTTCTTATTTGGCAACCTTTTAGGGCAGCCAGCTCGGCCGCTGCACCTGTAGAGCTGGAGTTTTGAGATAGACATGAATCAGCCAAAGTATCCACAACAGTCACGTCCCAGGCGAGAGTCCTACCCGCCTGCAAGGGTACCGTAGTAGCACTATCTGACCCCACGAGTCCAACTGGCTCTTTTGAAGAGGAAATCTGGCTCTGACAAGAGCTCTTCAGATTAGGTCATTTAGGAAATACCAAGGCGCCGGAAGACCACACCGTTGGACCCATAGGTCAAAACCGTTGAGACGCAAGGGAACCTATAGCTAGCACAAACTTTGATACCTAGAAGCAAAACAACAACCATGCGTATTGCCTCACCATCAAGCCCTAGCCATAACCTGCAGGCACTGTCACTGATGAGGTCATCAAGATGCCAATGACCAGCATGGAGTGAAACTATACTGCGCTAACACATACCAAATGATAGTTCGATAAAATGAACTCCTGTAAGGCAGCATTGGTAATAATAATATTGAGGAGGAGGAGGAGGAGGATGGTGGTGGTGGTGGTGATGATGATGATGATGATGATGATGATGATGATGATGATGATGATGATGATGATGATGATGATGATGATGATGATGATAAACATAACATCCGATTACCACCAAACCAGAATAAAGCATTAGGCCTACCGCAATAAGTCGATTGGCTGTTAGCACTACCCATCAATGCCTGTGATCTGAGGCTCGATGACGTCCGCATAGCCACTGGACTGCGCCTTGATGTTGTTCTTTGTGCTCAACATGAATGCCCCTCAAGATTCTTCCACTAACCGCTTCGTTCTCGATACCTGCCGTCGCTGTGAGGGAACTGCATGCATCTTCGTCGTACCTGGAGTTCCATAAATCGCCGAAGCATCTTCGCACATAGATATTTTTCATTTTTGCTAAATTGTTATTCAATTCAATTCGATTCAATTTTATTGTTCCCAACAGATTCATACAACATAACAAACCAAAAAAATTAGTCACAATTCTATCACGACTAGAAAGTACATCATATTTAAGTAGCGAAGGAGATAAATGATCAAAATTAAAATATAATAACCAATTAGAGGTCGTCCATTAATAATATTATGTCAACAAATTTTAGGCAGTTTTTGACCCCTCCCCTCTTGTCAACAACTGTCAAACATTGACGGACCCCCTAAAAAATTATGTCAACAATCCCAGAACACCCCCTAAAAAACACAATGGCTCAATACATGTATAATAATTTTTTTAAATTACACTAAAAAATGCAATCTCGAATTTCAAAATATATGAGTTTAGTTTATTACCAGCTTTTTAGTAGTATTAAACATTAAGCACTTTATAAATTTTTAGCATTACTTAATGTTTTCACTACCATTTTGAAGGGTTTGTGTTGATTCATCGGAAAAAATTGGTTGACGTCAAATTGTACCGAATCCCCCTTTCCCCCTTGTCAACAACTGTCAAACTTTTCCAAATCCCCTTCCCCCTATTTTCTTGACATAATTAATGGACGACCCCTTAGTCAGGAGTACATAGGTCACAGCAACTAACATTTCAGATGAATTGAGAGCAGCAAGCACCCCAAAGGAACGAGTGAGGGTGGGAAGAGTTTATTGTGGTATTTATACATAAATTCACAAGTTTGAGTGAAGTTGATTTTTGTGATGGTTAGGAGTCTTATTATTGTTGTAGAACTGGTTTAGTAGTCTAAGAGTAGCTATAGCTATCGGATATAACTTTGTAACTTGTTTCAGTGAGTGACTATAGGAGTGACTGTCTGCAGGACCTGCAAACCTGCAGGTCCTGCAGACAGTCTTCTAAAATATGGACACGCAAATGATAAGTTGACTGTAAAAGAAATATTATGTATACTTATTACTTGTATACCAGTCAGTTGACTGTCAACTGACTGGTATGCCTTGTGCATAAACAGGTGGCTAAAGCTGTATCTGACAGCTGCGCTGGTCGAGTAGCCCAGTGACGTCACAGCGCCCCACTCCGATTCACGCATATTCATGACCCCCGTATTGGGCCGACCTGTGAGTGGAAAGATCTTGAATGCCCCTGTGGTGCATTGGTCACAGCAGATGACTTGCATGGCCTCTCATGTCGCCTGGGACACGGTCCGATAGCTAGACAGGCACTCATAAATGACAATAGTTGGCGTGGCCTCATCAAGGCTGGTTTCACGGTAACAAAGGAATCAGCGGGTCTTGTCTGGTCCGACTGGAAACGCCCAGACGGCGTCACCCTTATCCCGTGGGAGGGCGGGAAATGTCTGGCCTGGGACGTTGTAACTGTCATTGGCTCCTTGGCAGAGTCATATCGTCCAGGGCTGCTGTTATTATTAACGATAACTAAATTAAAACTCACGAGATAGCGATAACTAATTATGACTACAACTCTTGATTTAGAAAATATGTAATAACTGAAGCTAAAGCTAAAGAGAAAACTGAATTTGTATAGCTGCTGCTGAGATAGCACCGGAGAGAAAGTCATCCAAGTACACTGGAATTCTGCCCGCACACTGCATTATGCTCTTGGCGTTCTAAGCTCTTGGCCCAATGAATCACGAAGGCCTGGCATTCTTCAACAACCGTGGCCAGATAACTGGAGGCAAAAAAGCCATTTGTGGCCATCAAAATAACCTTATGATCAACAAAAGAGTCAAAATTGGTCAATTAAAAGATATAATATATATATATATATATATACATATATATATATATATATATATATATACATACATATTAAATCTTAATCCATATTATCAGACACCAACCAGCTGCCTAACATCGCCATATATCAGCAACCTGCCAGACACAAAAACAACGACGAGAAAAGCAAACGAAACTGATGGACGAAAGTTATATGAAAATGAACTGAATTATATAAGTGAACTTTAAAGCCGTCAATGGCCTTTGTAGTCATAGGATATCGTTAAATAATGAATTACTACCAGGCTACTAAACAGGCTTAGGTAAGCAGCCCGTAAGCTTAGGCTTATAAGAAAATGAAAAATCTTTCCTTCGTGTAGATCTGAAGCCTTAAACTAATTGCCTTGAATTGTTGAAGACGGCAATGCTCTGGTAAAAAACCTTTGCACTGGTCGTTGTAGGCTCTTTATGGCTGCCAGAATTTTTGACCTGCGCTTGCCATAAATCGCCTCTTCACTGGTTACTTGTATGACTGCCCTGGCAATGCCCTCTGACTCCGCCTCTTGTGATGAGTAACAGTGAAACTTCGTCGTTACAAATTTTCCAGAAATTGACTATCGTTCGCCATTCGATGCGAGACGCAGCATGATTTCAGATCTAAATATACCGACCAATGGCACGCGTTTATACAGGTGCGTCTGAAGTCCACATTGCATAACGAAGTCCATAAGAGCGGATAAATTATTCTCAATAGGTGCGTTGCGTTGGGTGGATTCGGTTCGATTTTTAGTCGCTATTCGGGACCAGAAGGAGAGACATACGAAGCGGAGATATAATGGATTCCCGTACCATGCGTTTGCTGTTTGTCCTCGGACTCATCTGCACAGCTCTGGCCGAGGATAATGAATGCGAATGTAAGTGGCCTATCGGAAATGCGTAGAAGCTTCTTATTAATGTTTGCATGATTATTCTCTTCAAATTCTGTTGACAAATTAATATGTTGTGCTCAATTTCAACATTGGTGGATCCAGAAATTATTTGTCCAGGGATGAGTCAAATAAGGCTCCTCACTTCCTTTAGTCATGACGCAATTTTCCTCCTTTGCCTTTTTTGCATTCTCTTTTTCTTCTAATGCCAATTTTTTCAAGTTTACGAATTAATTTACACATTTTAATCGGCCACATCTATTCTGTGTGAAAGAAAATTTTTAATATAAGCTTTTAAGAAGAAGAAAAGAAGAATTTGTAAAGGATAATCCTCTCCCAAACAAATCTGGATAAAACCCGTAGCCTAGTGTTCCTTTGTCCAATCAAATAAGGAGCTGACACAATAATTATTGTCACTCTCGACTTGCCCTTAATTTCGAATTGACAAAATATTCAGGTCGCAAATGGCACATACATACATGCATACATGCCTACATACATACATACATACATACATACATACATACATATACATACATACATACATACATACATACATACATACATACATACATACATACATACATACATACACTACATACACTACATACATACATACACTACATACGTACATATACATACATACATACATACATACATACATACATACATACATACATACATACATACATACATACATACATACATACATACATACATACATACATACATACATACATACACATATACACTACATACACTACATACATATATACACTACATACATACATACATACATACATACATACATACATACATACATACTCGACAGCTCAGATAATTGATTGATGTATGTGCACTAGTTAACTAGTTAAGTCATATTGCTCCTATCATTTTATGTGCAATTGAATAAACCAGCCACTGCATATCATTCTATGAAAGGGTGACCCTGCAAAGCGGGACCTTGGTTCTTTCAGGGTTTTCTTTCTCTGTTGTTTCCTGATAACCTTCATTTTAAAATTAATAATTGTCTGTATTTCGTTTGAACTGATTTGTTTGGCTTGTTTGACGGGATCAATAAAATTTATGGTTATGGTTATGGTTATACTTACACACATATGCAAACACGTACGTAAATACTTGCATGCATGCATATACACACTACATGCATGCATGTACATACATGTACATTCGTCGCCCTTGTAACGGCATGGCTGTGTTACGGCGCCATATAAATTGTCACTGTTATTATTATTATTATATTATGCATGGTAGGTAGGCAGGTTTTAATATGCGCATGCATGGCATTGCATGCATTCATTTGTGTATGTTTAATTGTTTATAAAATTATGATGAATGTTTGTTTAATTTAGTACTTTAAAAAATGATATTCAACTTTAGGTTCAGCCGCAGAGATTGCCCTTTTTGGTGGCGCTGGAGCCGCGGCTGCCGTTGTCGGAGCACCTTTTGCCATCGCAGCGGCTGGTTTCACATCGGTTGGCATAGCAGCCTCGAGCTTCGGTGCCTGGCTGATGTCTGTATCGGCTGTTGCCAGCGGAGGAGGTGTGGTAACCGGAGGAGTTGTAGCCACCCTGCAGTCGGCCGGTGTAGTTGGAGTTGGTGCTGCAGCAAAAGCTGGCTTGGCGGCCACTGGAGGATCGGCCTTGGCGGCCGCCTGCAGCAAAATTAAATGTGCGTTTAATTAGTTGTTATGTTATGTAACCAGTGATTTCTTTCGGTAAAGAAAACACAATTTCTATTAAATTTTGATTCGAAATAAGAATTATGGTACAAACGTTTGTATATAAAATTTCTAAATAAAGGATAGACAGTACGTGAACTCAACGATTTACTGTGTATTACTTATACAGCCGGATCTTATCAGCGTCAACATTATTGTCCAGAATACATTGGCTTGATCTCACTAAAACTCCAAAATACATAGATATCACCGCATTGGCATACCTATCATGGTTATATATCGCTCTTTACTTGTGAGCCAACCGGCAGGGTTCTACAAGTCCCTCAAGTCTTTTTTCTTTAGTCGTGGCTGGGCCGGGAGCGCTTCTGAGTAGCTCCTTGAAGAGGCGCTATGTAAATGCTCTGAATGAATGAATGAATGAATGAATGAATTGGCTGCCCATAGAAAAGTGAATTGCTCTCGAGACTGGGCCAATTGTATAGAAGAATATACGTTTCAGACTAACTTATTATCTTCAGTCTTTGCTCAATCTGTACTCAAACCATTTATCTGACTTTCTCACTCTGACTATTCCGTAGACAAGACCGGATGTCGGTGGACGCGCCTAGACTCTGAAACTCTCTTTCAGAAAAGTTCATTCTGGAAAGTCTGTTCTGGTCTTCAGCTCTCAACTAAGAACTCATCTCTTACTGGACTCATTTCTTTCCTCCGTCGGTTGTGTCCGTGTCTTCTCGGAATCCCTTCTTCGCTTTCCACTGGACTCACCCTGGAATTTGGCTTCCACTGAGATTTAATTTGGCTTCCACTGAGATTTCGATTAATTGCTACCATCGACTGATGTATTGAGCATCTATTACATTGGCGCTATATAATTGATTAGATTAGATTAGATTAGATTAGATTGCAATTTATCTCGGTGGATCTTTTCTGACTTCTGCCTGGAAGTTAAATGCAAAAATGTGCTTACTGCCAGACATGCAGTTAGCACAAGTTTTTAATGGTATTCCACAAAACGTTCGTAATTGATTGCAGACCACACAAGTTGTAGGCTTTTAATACAAGGTTCTTCGTGTTGGTTACGCATCCTCTAACAATATTATTATATGTAGATATCGTTATAGGCTTATTTAGTATATTAACGCTGTTGATCGAACATGAACCTCGTCAAAACGTTGAACAAAATGACGCCGAACAAATTTTAAGACCCATGGTAATAATACTCATCATTCTTTTGAACGACTTTAAGATTAATGTTAAGAAAGACCTTTGTCAGTCTATTCGAGAATTCTGCATCATTTCTTTGAGTGAAAGCTTGGTACCTTGTAGATCACAGTTTCAACAATTAATGTACCGTAAGTGGAAGGTATTTAGTTTTACCGCCATTCCAACAGAGATTCGACAGAAGGCGATCATGCGCCTCAAGAATCCTTCCTCTGGGGAATCCAACAGAAGCGCCAACATGACTGTGGCTGCAGGCAGTCTCAATGTTTTGCAACAGCATACTGGCGGGTCTGCCGACTTGTCAGCTAGAGCGGATACAGTCGGTGCTCAACTCTGCTGCACGTCTTATATATGGCCGGACACCATCTGATCATGTCACCGATCTACTGCGCGATAACTTGCACTGGCTGCGTGTCCCTCAGCGGATTACGTACAAGCTTTGTTTAATAACCTACAAAGCAAGGAATAACATGATGCCAGACTACATCTCAGACTTCTGCATTAAGGTAGCAGACAACCGGCTACGATCATTCTCAAAAAATCTTTTACAAGTACCACGATCTTCTACGAGGTTTGGTGACTGTTCCTTCTCTGTTTCAGGTCCAACTGCATGGAACAGTCTTCCCAACCATGTGAAGAACGCGCCATCTCTGGAGACATTTAAAGCCCAGCTCAAGACTTATCTTTTTAAACAATCATATGACTGCCATTAACTTTGAACTCATGTACAGCGCCCTTTCCTACGGCTTCGGATGAGCTACGGCGCTATACAAATCGTCCTATTATTATTATTATCATTATTATGACCACTGCCAAACAGTGACAGGACGCCGATGATTTCCGGAATTGCGTTGTTATGGGCTTACTCATTTGCATATCTAGAAAGGATGGCGGGCTGAGTTGTTCGGTGTTGCCAATGTCTTATAAAGAGGATCGTGCAAAGTGGTGCATGTCTTTCAGCCTATCTTTCTTCTTACGACGTCGTTCCTGTTTGCCTTACAACGGGCTGAAGTGTTGCAGAGTACGTTCAGTGGTGACCAGGGAAACTCAGAAAATATACTAATCGTGATCTCCAGATTTCTATAGCGCCTAAAAGAATGAAGTCGCGGGACCATCTTATTCACAGGAGCTCAGTCAAACAAAATCGATAGACAGGTAAGGTCAAAATCGGTTCCAAGTCAAGTTCCAAGGGCCAGGCAGGCAGATAGTCAGATAGTTACGGTGTGTGGTGTTTAGAATTGGAGTGACGAGAGAGGAAAAGGGAAGAGGAATGTTTTCAAATTCCTAGTGGAAGACCTGAGAAGAAATGGCCAGAGGTGCAGTTTTGGTGTAGTCACCTTGCTGAAGATGGTCATAACACATCTCACCTTCTCAGTAAGATGTTAATATGAATCGAGAAAGTGAAACCAAGCCGTGACCCATTTGTTTGGCAACGCATGCTCAGTTCCGTCTGCCTTCTTACTTATTTCTTCCTTCTGTTGCAATTGCAAACATGAAGCTGCAAGGCACTTGCCTGATGGCCAGGCATTCATTCTTTCACTTCCCCGATATATGTCATCGTTCGAGTGACATGACTCACATGAGTACCTGAATGAGTACCTAGGAACCGAACTCATGCTGACCGGAGTGATCAGATAAACTACTGATATAAGAACTTACTAATTTGAAAACGATCAAAATTTATGAAACAAATTCCGAAGGAAAAAAATAAATTTACATCCATACAATTTCTGTAATACTTAGGAAAACAGTTCTTAATCTATAATCCAATTCGAATGGCTTTTATAGAGAATAAAGAATCAATACTACAGTACTACTGTCATTGTATTCACATTCATAATGCACCCGCGACGCCACAGAGAATGCCGGAGATTCCAACAATCTTTTGCCTGCAATGACACCGGTCTTAATGCACGGCAAGAAACGCCTTCTCCTACTAAGAAGCAGCAGAAGCATAATTAATCAAACATACGAATCCAAAGACTGCATTTTGAGCTGTATTGTGTTAGGCAGTGTATGGAATTATAGGCTAAGGTAAGGCAGAGAAAAGGCTGGCCCATGTTCAACCTATAGATCTAATATTATTTACCCAACGATGCATATGATCTGTGCAACCGTGTAGAGTTGGTTCCTGTGTTTGTCCATAAGAACTCCTAAGTATTTGTCTCGATATGTTGATCCCAGTCAGTCTTCAAGTGAATAGTCACGCTTCATTTGGCTCAACTGTTCCATGGAAACCAAGATCTGTTGTCAGAATCTGCACTGACGAAAATTCGCAGGAGAACTTCTCGTCTAGGATCAACGCAGACCAGTTGCAGACCGTACAGGAGAAACTACTGAGAAGGCAAGTCTATTTAGGCCATACAATTTTCTCTGCTCCCCAATCTACAATTATTTTAAGATAAGAGAAGTTAGGATATTCGGAGAGTATTACAATATAAGATAATATTATTAGGGGCCTGCTACTGCTAAGGAAATCATGGGTCTGTTACTATTTAGGATATTAGAGGCATGTTATTATTTAGGATATTAGGGGCCTACTATTTTGTTCTGTAGTGTTTGTCTGTTGCGATGAACGTTGCTCCAACAGAAAAGCTCTTTAATTCCCAGATATTTGAGGCTGAGAAGTTAAAACTGACCCGATGGAATAATCACCAGGTCGAGCTGTTGACAGCGATATTTCAGAGAAAATCTTTTTTAAATCAATAGTCAAACTAAGAATTAATTATGCAAACTTCTTACTAGCATTCCGCTGCATATAGGAGGTCTACTGCGCCACTAGGTAGATTTCGAAAGTCTATGCAACACTGCTCTGAAGACATTTCGCCTATAACGCCGCTCGATAGGACTAAGACAAATCAATCAATCAATCAATAAAAGAAACTTGATATAGCGCCCTTTCAAAATATCTGCTCAGAGGAGCTCCCGGCCCAACCACGGCTGAAAAGAGAAGTTTTCAATCAGTATTCAGAATCAGGATTCAGCCTAACAAAGTCTTCGAAATCATGCTATAGGTTGTCTTTTAATTAATCGTAATCGTAATCGCAAACTCGGAACTTCTACAGCGCCCACAAAAGCGAAGTCGCGGGAACCAGCTTATTCACAGGCGCTCAATCAAAACAAAATCGATAGGCAGGGGTCAAAATCCAGAGAGTCAGGCAGGCAGACAGGCAGGCGGCTAAGGTGGATGGTGTTTGGTGTTCAGACGGCGAGGTATATAGGCAGGGAGAAGTGTTGGATTCAGGATAGGATTTGTCAAAAAGCAGTGTTTTCAGCTTCGAGTGAAAGACCTGTGGAGAGATAGCGAGAGGTGGAGTTTTGGTGACTTCGTAGGATGGGTCAGATATTTGTCGTAGTGCTGGCGGAAGTTTGTTCCAAAGAGGTGGAACAGCTATGGCTATGGAACGATTTGAAAATTTTAGCGATGAGGTGACGGAAGGGCGGATCAGTGTTAGGGAGGAGGAGGAGCGGGTTGGACGAAGTGGTTGGATCGTGAACAACTGACGGAGATAGGAGGGCTGGGAGGTTTGAAGTGAGCTGTAGGTGAGTGAGATGACTTTGCATTCTATTCGTTCAGGAATTTTGAGCCAGTGGAGTGATTTGAGGACAGGAGTGATGTGATGGTGTTTGGGGGTCTTTGGTGACAGCACGGGCTAGGGCATTCTGAATTGCTTGGAGGCGGTTTATTTGAGTGATATCTATGTTTAAGAAAAGAGAATTGCAGTAGTCTAATTTAGCGTGAACTATAGATGTAGCGATTGTGGATGCAGTTTTGAAGTCAAGCATAAGGCGGATTCTACGGAGATCACGGATATGCATGAAGCAAGAGCGAGAAAGATGGGTGTTGTGATCGGCGAAGCTGAGGTTTTGGTCAAAAATCACACCAAGGTTGCGGACAGGAGAATGTGTGGGTAGGTGCAGAGACAAGGGTGATGGAAATAGATGGATCTGGGATTTTCTTAAGTTGCTCACGGAGGCCTATAAGTATGAATTCAGTTTTAGAGGGGTTCAGGCACAGGAGATTTGATGTCATCCAGGAAGAAATTTGGGTAACTACATGGAGAAGATGATCTATGGAGTCGGAGAAGCTGCTTGGAGTGAATGAGATGAATAATTGGGTGTCGTCAGCGTATAGGTGATGGTCAACCGAGGATGCTTTGATGAGTGAGCTGAGTGGAGTAGTGTAAAGGATGAACAATAGGGGCCCGAGAACAGAACCTTGCGGAACACCACTGGTGAGAGGACTTGCTTGGGATGAAGTTTCGGATGTTTTAACGGAGAAAGAGCGGGAAGACAGATAGGACTGAATCCAGAGGAGAGCAGTGTCAGTAAAACCGAACCAGGAAGACAGTCTTTGGAGTAATATGTTGTGGTCAATGGTGTCAAAGGCTGCAGAAATGTCAAGAAGGCAGAGACAGGAGATTTGTTGATGAGAGATGGCAGAGACAAGTTTATTGTAGAGGGAAGTGAGAAGGGTTTCGGTTGAGTGCCGCTTGGTAAAACCAAACTGGTGTGGGTTAAGGAGTGAGTTTGAAGTCAGGTAGTCATTTATTCGAGACAGGACTAGGCGTTCAGTTAGTTTAGAGATGAATGACAGGTTGGAAACAGGTCGGTAGTTAGAAAGGTTTTCTTTGTCAAGGGATGGTTTCTTGAGGAGTGGAGTGACTAAAGAGTGTTTGAAAATGAGGGGGAAATTCCCAGTAGATAGGGAGATGTTGATTATTTTGGTGATTATGGGAACAAGGATAGATGCACAGTCTTTCAGTAAGGAGGTAGGTATAGAGTCAAGTTCGCACTGCTTGTTCGGGAGAGATTGTAATAAATTGGATACTTCAGTCTCTGATGTTGGGTGGAAGCAGGGCCGCATTAATGCTAGTGCGGGCCCGGGTGCTGAAGGCTAGTGCGGGCCCTGCCCCTGTTGCTGTGATTCAGAGGTCGAAGTGGGAAAGAAGAGGTGCCGGTGTCCCGAGATATTCTATCCCACCTAAAGCATATCCACCGAATGGAATAAACCGGTTTAGAGTATCCGGGGGGATAAACCATTCTATCTCAGTCGTCATACGCATCACGATAGCCAAGACGAAAATCCAGTCAAAATTACCAAAAACGAAGTTAATTAATTTCAGGTTGACTTACAAACTAAAGATACGCAACTTAACATATTTTGTGTACAATAAATCCAAACAGTGCGACTGAATACACTTATAAACCGCCAAAAATGCAAACTAAACCGAAAATTCCATTTCGCGAAGTGGGATACTCATTTCTGGGGGATACTCTATTTCGTGACACTGGCGTGGGCGTGGCGAGGTAATTTGGCGCCCAGTGCGAGTCACGGCAATCCGATAATATTAAACTATTTTAAACACGCGCGCGTACACACACAAACACACACATTCAAGGACTTTATACTGAATTCAATTTCATTGCCCTGAGGCGACCCTGGCCTTATAAGCAAAGATAGAGATACGCAGACAGAGAAAGGGAGAGAGAGAGATACGGTACAGATATGGTATATAGTATATATATACATATATATACAGACAGAGAGGGAGAGGGAGAGAGAGAAGGGGAGAGACTGAGTCCGTTCAAGTAATTTGAAACTCGACAGGCTGTAGCATTATACACAAAGGCCCTAGTTACATATACTATTGTATAATATGTAACTACTACATACAAGACCTAGTAATCACAAGTTTTGACGCCTTTGGCGGCACTGTTGTCCGGGCCCCTAGGCCTAGATGCGTGTAAACTTCTAGTATAGAGCAATTTACTGTTGAGGTAGGCCTATACTATAAACTCTATAGTCCCAGTTTTTGTAAGTAGATTAAAGCCAAGCTGGCGTTGAGCATGCTTCAAACACGCTAGGCTGCTAGCGTGTCAAAGTCTGTGTATATTTGGCTTAACATCACTGCCAAAAAACTTCAGAAACATGTCTAGGCCTAGGCCTACCTGTTCAAGTTTCGTCTTTGCCATTTTCTCAAACATTCCAATAATCGGGCCGCTGCCGGAAGATGGGCGTTTCTTTCCCATTGCATAACGATTTAGCTGTTAGGCTACTTCAGAAAAATTCAAATCTGAGAACCACTTGTAGTGAATCGCAATTTCTTAAATAGGCCTATATGTGATTTGGGTTCAAATGCCGACTGCCAGGGGCTTCTATCCCTTTACAGGGCGGGCGCAAGTTGAGCCCAGTGAAAAACAGGGGGGGAAGTGTTTTTTTCAATTTTGATCACACTTTCTACAAGTTACAAAGTCTTCACTCAGTCCTGTGAAAGACTCACTTTTCTTGTATAAATTAGTGTGAATCGTTCGATTAAGTCACTCGATTTGTTTAACACACTGTACTTAATGTGTTATGGAGTTCTCACACTTAATCGCGCGACATTATCGTCTGCATAGGCCACAACTAATAGTTGTGGCAAAAAATAAACATTTGCATTAGTTTCAACTTTAAAATATGCTTTCACTTACGTATTTCATTAACTAAAATACTATGCCATGTGGAAAAACGAAATATAAATATCGCTGTTGCGAGTTAGCATGCGGCAACATTGCACTGTTCGACAAAATCTACAGAACACTCGAAAGCATCACGCCTTCAAGTTTACCAGGCTAGCAAGTTAGCGGCACCGTGGCGTACGATCCGTACCAAACTAACTGTAACTTTACGTGAACCTTATGATCCTTGTCGCATTGTGAACTCTCCTCTCCATACCATAATGCATTAATGCTCGACTCAAGTTGAGTATAGATTGATGAATTTGTTGCATTTCTGCGATCGCGAATGCGAGATTTTAATCTACTTAATTTACACCCGTTGACTCGCATGCTTAAACATTTGTGGCGAACTTGGACCGTAGGGGGCGGGACTCCGGTATCTCTTTTCTTTGGTCACCAGGATAGCTCTTCGGAATCTTCCCTCTTCTGTGCCTGTCCGCTGAACTCGGCCTTTCCCGTCGGGCAAAGGACTTAATGGTGCCACCGACGATGCCTAACACTAGATTGACTGAGAAGACGACGAACCACGAGTCAACACAACAGATTGTATTCATCAACTGCAATCGCTTAATTAAAACAACCGAACTCTCTTACTAAAACAATCGAACTCGAACTCGAACTTGCACACCTGAACTCCCCCTTGAACTCAACAGGCATCTATATTTATAGCAGTCTAGCAAAAGTCCTTAGCCAATCAGCATACACCGACAAAAAGTCCTCAACCAATCAGCATACACAGACAAAAAGTCCTCAGCGCGCCAACAAAAAGTCCCCGGCCAATCAGCATACACCGACAAAAAGTCCTCAGCGCGCCAACAAAAAGTCCTCAGCCAATCACAGTCGCCGGCCTTTTTGCTTGCAGGCAAATTATGTCACAATACTCCCTCGACTAAAGAAAAGGGAATGTCCCCATTCCGTAACTAAATAACATAACTAGCGTTCATCAAATTTGCAAAACGAACAGAGCCCAACACCAGGGGCGTTTAACTAGAAGTCCATAGAATAAACTGGGCAGAGTCAATACAGAATCAACTAATTGAAGGTCCTATCACCCTACAAAGTAAATCATCGTCCAACGCATACTATCGTTTAATATTTCACACGATACCATTGTCCATAAAATAAAGACAAGACTCCGTCTTATAACAAAAAGGATTTCCCAGTCCTGAACATGATTTAATCACTATTAATCGAATTTATCAGTAATTGGGCCGTCAGGGGGAACTATCTCTGATGCAGGCAGGGCCATAAAAATTATTACTCACTGGAATCTGAATTGATGACCATGTACTCTTCCTCCGAAGTCGAGTGTGAAGACTCCGCCGACAAGGGACTGTCACCATCACCGTCCTCAGAGGGGGACTCAATGCTGCTCATTTCATCCTCTGTTTCGGCTGGAACGTAGTCTTCATCGTTTGGATCATCGTCATGTGGGTTTTCAGCGTCGGAGACTTCAGCGTCGGGGTCTTCCGCGTTGGAGATTGGGGAGTCGCCGCGCGTGCTCCAACCATCTTCAGGCGGAATGTCCTCCTCGGAGTCTGAACTGATTACCACGACGGGTGGTAGGGGTGCCAAGGCGCGACTTGGGCGGATGTCCTCGAGGCGGCAATTCATGTAAACTTCGGTCGCCATTCGAACTGAGCAAAGGGGAAAGAGCCGCTTTGCGTCAGCCAGAAACTGTCCATAATCGTATGGGGGAAACAGGCGGTTGGCCCAGGCGAGGATGGGGGCAAGTTCGGGCACGGACGAGACCAGAGCGCTGGCCGACGTTGAAGCAGGAGGAGGATCCAGAGGCGAGGCTGGCGCAGTCATCATCATGGCCGTCCCTGAGCACCCTGGAGTCAGCCTTCCCAGCAGCGCTTGAGAATCTCTCTCGTTTGTCACCAGAGGACCCGCTACGCGTTCTGCGTCTGGAAGTCTTGGCCTCGTCGTCAGCGCCAAGTCCAGCGGTTCGGACTGTAAGGCTTCCCTTGGGGATGGCGAAGGACAGTGGGCGACGACAGGCGATCCTGGTCTCGTTGCCAGCAGTGAATCGATTATGTCCTGAAGCTCATCATCTCCGGCAGGAGAAGAAGGACAGGGCAGCGAAGGCTGACTTTCCGGAGCCTCTATCGGCACCAGCTCTTCCCGAGGTCGACGAAAGACAGGCGACTCAGACAGTCGAAGGGTCGAACCCCCGAACGCGACCATCTCTGGAGAGCGGACGTCCCCCGCAGCGGATCCTTGCAGGCCGGACGAAGAAGCGTTAGACAAAGTCTCTCGGCTGGCATAGCTGACTGCCTCTTCGGAACGGCCCAACTCGACAACCCTGCGTACTTGTTCGGGGTCTAGTCCATAGTGTTTCGTGCGTAAATGGCGTAGATATGACCGTCTGGTGTCTACCCCATGAAAGATCTTCTGACAGAAATCGCAATGACGAACAGACACATAACTCGTCTTCTCAGCCATGTTTTCCCACTGAATGCACGTCATCGTTCGTTCTTTAGCTTATATTATCCTTGCGTTGCCATGGCTACTCACACGTCATTGTTTGTTGTCAAGGCAACCATTCAATTAATCGCATGCCTGGCCATGCGCAAATGTCCAGCACGCGCCAGCAAAAAGTCCCCGACCAGTAGGCACGTACAAACAAAAAGTCCTCGGCCAATGGGCACGTACAAGCAACAAGTCCTCGGCCAATGGGCACGTACAAGCAAAAAGTCCCCGGCCAATGGGCACGTACAAGCAAAAAGTCCCCGGCCAATCACTGTCGCCGGCCTTTTTGCTTTCGGCCAATTTTGTCACCGCCCAATTCTTGCTCGTTGAAAATGTCCGTGAATGGAGGAAAGGGACGCAGGCAAGCGTCGCATTGCAGGCGAGCGTCGCACAGTCGAGAGGAGGGGGAGAGGGGGACGTAGATGAGCGTCGTGGCGTCGAGCGTCGCATCGTCGAGTGGAGGGGAGGTGCGCGCATCCAAAGTCATGACCACGACAAGACCTCCCCGGAGAACGGCGCCCAGCTATTGGTAGCGCGCGGGCCGGCGAGTCGCTCTCTTCGGACGCCCGCTGACCTCAGAGTCGTCGTCGACAGGAGGCGCAGGCACCTCCACTTCCTCTGCTTGCTCTTCCCTGAAGCAAGACCGAAGTTTGTCCACATGCACCGTGAGTGGACGAGAATGAGGGGACTTCCTGATCCTGTAGTTCACAGGACCGCAGCGTGCCTCCACGACGAAGGGACCCGTGTACATCTTTTGCCATTTCGGAGAGCGACCTTGATAACGGCGAGGCGTATAGTACCAAACTTGCTCCCCAGGGGCAAATTCAGCCGGACGGACGCGCAAGTCATAAGCACGCTTCTGGCGTTCCGCGGCCACTCCCAGGTGCTCCCGTACCAGGCGATACGCGGACTCCATGCGCTCAGCAAAGTCTTGCACATAACTCGCGTATGTGCCTTCGCCCGGATCAGCGCTCGGGGGTCTGCCGTAGACTAGGTCCAACGGGGCGCGGGTCTCCCGGCCGAACATCAGGTAGTTCGGGCTGAACCCAGTCGTTTCGTGCAGTGACGCCCGGTAAGCGGCAAGGACATGGGGCAGAGATTCGTCCCAGTCCCGTTGATGGCTGCTGACCACTTTCCCCAGCATGGCATTAAGCGTCCTATGAAAGCGCTCTATGAGCCCATTCCCGCTCGGGTGATAAGGGGATGTCCTAACCTTATCTATTCCCAGCAATCGGCAAAGTTCCCTGAACAAATTACCCTCGAAATTAGTCCCCTGGTCGGTGAGGATTTGTAGCGGAGCGCCGTACCTTACGATGACGTTTTCAACCAAGGCCCTAGCAACCGAAGTGGCTTCTTGATTGTGCATGGGGATTGCCTCCACGAACTTCGTGAAGTTGTCCATGATCGTAAGGATATAAACATACCCTCTTCGACTACGCGGATGGGGGCCGGTGACATCTATACTCAAACGTTCCCAGGGCGCCCCACAGGGCAAGGGCTGCAACGGTCCCTGGCGGGGAGGCAAACCGCGATGGTATTGGTTGCACTGAGGGCAGCACTGGCAAAAGCGCCTCACATCCCGGGACCACCCGACCCAAAAGGCCCGACGCCTTACCTGCGCCCGGGTTCTCCGGACGCCCAGGTGACCCCCGGTCATCCCTGTATGGGCGAGCCTCATGTACTGATCCCGCATAACCCTGGGCACCACCAACTGTTCAACCCCGTCCGGTGTCTTCCGATAGATCACCTCCTCGTACAGGTACAGGCGGTCTCTCTGGTGCCAGTACACCTTCACAGCTTCATTCTCTCGCAGGATATCTACTAGGGCCGGGGCCTGGGTACCTACTTCCAGCCACGGGCGTACCACCCGAAGATCAGGATCTTCTTTCTGCGCCTTTACTAACTCCTCCTGCGGGTCAGGTTCAATATCCAATGGCTGTGCGGGCACGGCCTCGGTGACTGCAGCGACCGCACTTACCTCGTCGACATCACATTGCCGACAAGGCCTACGGGAAAGGGCATCCGCATTACCATGTTTTTGTCCTGGCCGATGCAACACCTGGAACTCGAACTCTGCCAACCGTTCTAACCAGCGGCTCTGCTGGCCAATAGGCTCTGGAGTTCGCTGGAGCCACTGTAACGCGGCGTGATCTGTTCTTAACGTGAACGGGCGCCCCAGCAAGTACTGACGGTACAGTTTTGTGAAATATACGATGGCGAGCAACTCCTTGCGAGTAACGCAATAGTTACGCTCTGCCGTGGAAAGTAAGCGACTTCCATAGGCAATCACTCGCTCCTCGCCATCGATCTTCTGGGATAATACGGCCCCTATGCCAACGTCGCAGGCATCACAGTCCAGGACGTAGCCGCCCTCATCCTTAGGCAAAGCTAGGACGGGTGTGGACGTCAGAGCGCGTTTTAGAAGTTCGAACACTTCCTGACAGGCATTATCCCATATAAACGCTCTACCCTTTTTCGTCAGTGCGAACAGAGGAGCAGCTAATACCGAAAAACTACGAATGAACCTCCTGTAATACGAACATAGCCCGAGAAAAGAGCGCACATCCTTCAGTCGTCGCGGGATTGGCCACTCCACAACCTCGCGGATCTTGGACTGATCCACAGCTACCCCGTCTTGAGTCACAACATGACCCAAAAAGCAAACGGCCCTACGCAGCAAGCGACACTTACTTGGTTTCAACTTTAAATTGGCCGCTCTTAATCGCTCGAACACCTTACCCAGCCTCTGCAAATGTTGTTCGGGCGTATTCCCGAAAATGATTACATCATCGAGGTAGACTAGGCAAACATCGAAATTAAGCCCAGAAAGGACAATGTCCATCAACCGTTGGAAGGTTGCTGGCGCATTGCAGAGACCGAAGGGCATCACCTTCCATCGATAGATGCCTCTACGCGTAACGAACGCGGTCTTATCCGCATCCCTAGGATCCATAGCCACCTGGTGGTATCCGCTTCTTAAGTCCAGGGTGCTAAACCATCCTCCTTCGGAGAGAGCATCTAAACATTCGTCAATTCTAGGGAGCGGGTACGAATCCTTCCTCGTCCTCTCATTTAATTGCCGGTAATCTATGCAAAAGCGGAGGGTCCCATCCTTCTTACGAGCCAAGACCACGTTAGCCGCCCACTCGCTAACAGCGGGTTCAATCGTCCCAGCGGCCAACATACTATCCAGCTGTTCGTCTATGGCAGCCCTATGGGGAAGCGGTTGGCGCCGCAGAGGCTGTCTAACAGGACCTGCATCCCCCGTATCAATCCGATGAGTGGCCACGTTTGTCCGGCCAAGATCACCTTCCCTTACCGAGAAAACATCCTTAAATTCAATTAACAGTTCCCGCAATTGGTCTCGGGTCTCGGGTGTCACCTCCTCGGGGAGATCGGCCAGCAACATCTCACAAGGAGCCGCCTCACTAACCGGCTCCTCACCCTTATCACGGGTCTCCCGACACTCAACTTCAACCGGGTGCAACCCTCCCAACAACTGGTCCTTAGCCAACCTTACAGGATCATCGGTCAAGTTTACTACACGGACCTGGGTCATTCCGGCGTCATCGCCTACTACGACCCGTGCGAGATGGACCCCCGGACTGATTTCCTTGGCATCTGTCATCCAGGCCGGCGCTACCGACGACAAATCCCCGTACAATGTCCTTACAGGGACATCGAATTGGCATTTAGGCGAGACTACAACCTCCTCAGCTACAATTACCCGACGGCACCACCCGGCTCCATTACCTCTTACCAGGGAAATACGCTTCCGACCAATGAACAAGGCCCCGGTCCCAAAACCTAGGCGGCATCGGTGTTCCCTCAACCAATCCATACCCAGCATGGGATCAGTTATCTGATCGGACACCAAAAATGCACTAGAGATCTCAAACCCACTCCGAATCTTAATGGGAACCCTTATCTCACCCAAAACCCGTATATCGGACCCATTTGCAGCCATCAAGTACCGGTTACAGGGACGAATCTCTAACCCCTGGACAGTAGAGGAAGGTATGAGGCTCACCTCCGATCCGGTGTCGACCAGGCAGAGTTGAGAGCGTCCATTGATCGTCCCCCGGACGTAGACAGCGTTGAAGGTTGCACGGTTGGGTACTCTTGGATGGGTCGTGTGATTGGCGGCCACCGGCTCTGTCGGCGTCGAATCTTGAGTTTCTGTCTCGGTCGCATCCGGGCGATGGCGGGCCCGGCGTGACTGGCGGCAGTTGCGGGCGAAGTGGCCTGGTTGGCCACAGTTGAAGCAATTCATCTCCCGCCTCGGTCTTTCTTGGTTGTCGGCGTTGGCGTTTCCCGGGCGACTCTCTCGGCCCGGTCCTCGGTTGCGGTCTCCAGGGCGAACGTCTCGGTCAGGCCCAGGATCGGGAGGAGACGTACGGCCTCGCAGCTCCCGGAACTGTCGGTCAAACTTGCCTTCGAGCTCCCGTTGCCATCGGCGTTGCTCATCCTTTTGAATGGTCAGGAATCGGTCCAATTGTGCCTGGATCTGGTCGCTGACATCAGTCTCTCGAGTGCTACGCACCCGGTTTGGCGGTCTTCCGCGGTCATCAGGTTCCGACGGTCTCCGACGGTCGTCCTGGCCCATTGTGCTTCGGTAAGCCTCCAGACGCAGCGCCGTCCGGTAGGCTTCGTCCAGCGACTTGGGTTCTCGCTCGCGAATCTTGAGCGAGAGCTCCCGATCCCTCATCGCCTCCAGGAACGCGTCTTTGGCTATGATCTCCGTGGTTTCGTTGGCAGGAACCGGATAGGCAAGTACCACCAACCGACGAATTTCATGAAGGAGGTCGGATAGGCTTTCCCCGGCGCGCTGGCGGCGGTAGTAGAGTTGCGTCCGGAAGGTCTCAGCTTGGCCTTCCGTCCCGTAGCGTTGACGTAGCCGCTCCACCAACTGTTCGTAGGTCGCATCCGGCTGGGCCCCGAAATCCCAGAGCAGCTGAGTGGCGGCTTTCTCCAATGAGCAGCGAAGGAAATCGACCTTGTCCGAGGCGGTCCACCGGTTGTGCCTCGCACACACCTCGAACTGAGACAGGAATGATTCCAGTGACCCTGTCCCATCGAAACGCCCGGGTTTCATCTGCATCGGCCGGTTTTTCAGCAGGCCGCCGACGCCCTCAAGCAGCCCCGGAAGAATCTTTGACTCGTCCTTCACTTCCCGGCTAACAGGTTCCGTGGATTTCCTTCGGTCGATCGGCTCCATCGGCTTCCATTCCTCGAAGCCAAAGTCGTCTGGCAGGCTGTTCCGGTCCGGCTTGATCTCCATCGGTCGCCTTCTCTCCGCGGGCGTAGAGCTTACAGGCTGCAGGACATCAAAGTCAACCAGCGGGTAGACGCGTGTGTCGTCCTCGTCTCCCATCGGTAATCAGCGTTCTGCAATCGTCTGACACCCCACTTCTGCTGTACCACTGTGGCGAACTTGGACCGTAGGGGGCGGGACTCCGGTATCTCTTTTCTTTGGTCACCAGGATAGCTCTTCGGAATCTTCCCTCTTCTGTGCCTGTCCGCTGAACTCGGCCTTTCCCGTCGGGCAAAGGACTTAATGGTGCCACCGACGATGCCTAACACTAGATTGACTGAGAAGACGACGAACCACGAGTCAACACAACAGATTGTATTCATCAACTGCAATCGCTTAATTAAAACAACCGAACTCTCTTACTAAAACAATCGAACTCGAACTCGAACTTGCACACCTGAACTCCCCCTTGAACTCAACAGGCATCTATATTTATAGCAGTCTAGCAAAAGTCCTTAGCCAATCAGCATACACCGACAAAAAGTCCTCAACCAATCAGCATACACAGACAAAAAGTCCTCAGCGCGCCAACAAAAAGTCCTCAGCCAATCACAGTCGCCGGCCTTTTTGCTTGCAGGCAAATTATGTCACACATTGAAAAACTTTACCGGTAATCCTCCAAATTAGGTGCTTTAATTATTTTGGCATTGGCATCCATTGTATAATTATGGTCAATTTAAAGTGGAAGCTGGATTGATGAAAATAATTGTTTGCCTCAATGGAAGCTGGATTGACGAAAGATATCTACCCATAAATAGAAGTTGGATTGATATTTTAGCAGACGAAATCTATGAATTACAGACACATTATATTTCCCTAATCAGAAATGAGCCAAAATTAACGTCGGCAATATGGGATCTGGGAGAGGGGAGGACCAGCCCAGGGGGAAAGGGTAGGACTTGAGCCCGGTTGGTTAGGGGGGGATAGAAGCCACTGCCGACTGCACTAGACATTTTATCGGCATATAATATCGAAACTCGTGGAGCATGAACATGTTCTAATCTGATGATGATGGATAGCCTATGTTTTAGCCTGCCTGATGCTTGTGTGCATGCGTTTTGTGTGGGAGATGACTCTGGTGCACTTGGGAACTGTCAGCGTACATCGGAGAGTGAGGGTCATGCCAATCTTCCATGCCGTGTCAATGTTGTCTGTCTCTACGTTTTGTAACCCTCTGGCCCCTCCATACTTGCACAGTTAATATAGACAGAACAGCATTGTCGCTAGATTTAACATTAAAAAATTTCTTCACTTCCGAAAATGCGGGCCCCTCAAAACTGCGGGCCCGGGTGCTGCAGCACCCTTAGCACTCCCCTTAATATGGCCCTGGGTGGAAGACAGATAATGACGATTGAGGTGGGGAAGGTGGAAAGTCATGAGTAGACGAAGTACCTGCAGGTGAATCGATGGTGGTTTTAGAAAGGA
Organism: Aporrectodea caliginosa; assembly: GCA_020284085.1. Classification (NCBI taxonomy): domain Eukaryota; kingdom Metazoa; phylum Annelida; class Clitellata; order Crassiclitellata; family Lumbricidae; genus Aporrectodea; species Aporrectodea caliginosa. The sequence goes on from JACEVL010001161.1 coordinate 1,394,550, forward strand.
GTGATTGGAGAGAGAGACGGAGAGTAGCAACTTTTCCTGAGAAGAAGGAACACAATGATTCGGCTATTGAAGAAGATGGAAGAGAGTTTGGAAGTGGGCTGGCGGAGTTCCGATGTAGCAGTTGGTTTATGGTTTTCCAGAGAAGGCGAGGATTGGAGGATTGGGAGTGAACTAGTGAGGAGTAAAAAAAATTACGATGTGACACGTTTTTAACATAACTGAACACAGATTTTATGCTTTATTAACTGTTACTGCGAAATATGACACTGCTTTAGATGTTCAGTTTCAGTCTTACTTCTAATGCAAGGTACGCTTATCTCTTAGCATTGATTCACCCTTTCGTTCCTTCTTTCTCTCTTTCATTAATTTCATGCTAATGTTGAAACTGTAGACTGCTGATCGAAAATGGACAACCAGTACAACCATGCGAACAACGAGAAGCAAAATCTCTCAGCGCAGCCGATGTTCCCTACAAATCCAAACTTTCCTCCGGAAGGGACACCTTCCGCTCCTCCTCCATTGTATACAGGTCCATCCCAATTTCCGTCTCCTTCTGGAATGGTTTGCCTCCAATACTATCCACCTCCGGCACAAGGCATGGGTTACCCTCAACCCTATGCACCGCCATCGTATTATCCACAACCAGGAGTCGCTTATCCCGAACCACCACTGGACACTAAGCACCCAGGTGGGCCCACACAGCAGCAGCAACAGTTGGTCGTGACGAGCAACCTGCCACCAGGAGTGACACCTGTTGTCGCTGATAACCGTCCTCCGGTCTCAATGGTCGGAGCCTTTGTGCTGTCTTGCGTCGCCTACTTCTTCGGTGGATTGGTTTGTGCAGGAATGGCCTTCGCACTTGCCAGTAAGTCACAATTTTATACCCAGATCAGCACAGTAGACATGTACATTGGTGGCATGGTGGTCGATTCGCGTAAGAGTGCTCGGCTGTCACGCAGAGAGTTCGGGTTCGAGTCTCAGTCACCAACTGCTCCTCCTCTGCTGGTATTGATCTCCTACCCTTGCCCTACCCTCATGACTACCCTCATTCACTCCATCGCTCTACCAAGACCACGACGTACCTAAGAAGTGACCCTGCACTCTCCGGGCCTTAAGCTATTTCTGTCAATTATCTCAAATAATTGAACGAATTATAATAAACAGAGGCTGCTAGAGACAAGCCTATAATTAGTGTAATTATGTATAATGCATGAATAGATGAACTGTAATGTCACTGGAGTGAAGAGCAGAACATCAAGTATGAAGCTGGATCGATACCAAAGGTCGACTCAGCCTGTCATTGGCTAGAAAGTGTTGGTAAAATGCGCAGTAGGACAGATGGTCGCCTGGCATGGTCACTGTATAGAGAGACCTTCCCTCAGTTCTTCACGCACATTTGCCAATGAAATCGATGTTCTTTTGAATAGTCGTTTGCACACTTCTGAATCCCTTTGGAATATTGGAACGAGCCAATATCAATGATCAAATACCACCGCTTGTATTACCTTGGAGTAACTTGTGCAACTGCAGGTGATTGGGAACACTAGACCAAAGTATTAAAGTGGCGTTAAATATGTGATTACAAATAAAATCTATGTCATAGTTTATACATCTTTATTTTCGTGTTTAGAAACAAGGAGCACATCATTCTTTAAAAAAGGACATGATCCGAAGAAAACTTATTAGATTTTGAAAAATTACTGTAATCAAATTGAGAGGCAGGAAACTTCATCATATTAAAAATAATTAATTGATTATCAGCCCAATGTCTAATTGGGCTATTACTGAGATTGTCTAATTATTATTGTGTTTATTACTATTATTAATAGGCTACTATTAAGCCCCTATTAATAGTTTCATTATTATTGATATTAGTATTAGTAGGCCTAATACAAATATCATTATTATTTATGCTATATTTGTAATAATAATAATAATAATAATAATAATAATAATAATAATAATAATAATAATAATAATAATAATAATATTAATAATAATAACAACAACAATAATTATAATAATAAAAATACGATTCATATTGCGCCGTAACCCAGCCGAGTCCGAAGAAAAGGGCGCTGTACATCTGTTAAATAAAGTCAGTGACATAAAGGTTTGTTCGTATTGATGTTGAACCAAATGCGATTAAATATGTTGACCTAAGCTGTATCACAGGTATTATCAAAAATTGACTGAAATGCGTCTTGCTGAGTCATTGGTCAAGATTTATCTTCTTTTGTTCCGTTAATATGCTTAGTTTAGACTAGTTAAGTATATTGGCTTTTCTCATGAGGCTGTACTGCTACCTTAGGAAGCCCTACTTCACGGAGCCATAAGACCCTTTCAAGGTTCCAAGGTTCAAGGTTCTCTACTTTTGTTAAATTTAATTGAATCCTGTAACTGTTCCTGATTGGTCACCGAATAATAAGCTATGATTTAATTTGTTTTGAATAGTTGTTGGTCGGAACTCGGCTGCGTCTGGCAATAGAAGAAGTGCCATTCAGCTGAGGAATGTATCTTACTGCCTTTCGATCTTCGGCATCATTGCTACGTGTGTCTTAGTCGCCATCTACGTCGGCGTTTTCCTCTCACCCGCATTCAACAGTGAACCGTGGTTGGTCGGACTTTCACCCAAGTTCAACGCCAGTTACTACTACAGTCGTCGGTAGTGAAATGTTGAATGTCGTTTCGACAAGTATCGACTTCTTAAGCGTAACTATTTCTTTTAGATTATTATGTAACTTTTCAACTCTTTTACCTGGTGCAGGTGTATTACTTTTTGTAACAATTATACGAGTGCTTCAATTCCGATATGATGGTAACTGTTCGCGAGGTCAACAAACTACTCGTAGGCCTAATTTGATTAGAGATTACAAGTTACTGATTTATAGGATTAGAAATACGGTTTCGAATTCAGTCAATGTTCTACAGAAACGTTAAGTTTTGTGCCAATGTCTTTCAATTGAAATCCATAAAAAAGTACGCAATAATTGTCTTAAAAATATCTGAAGGCGTAAAACGAATTTAAGTAAGTAAGTAACCTATTCTCTAAGATGTAATAATTCCATCGCATGAGTAACATTTCGTAGACTTGCATCACTCTCATAGCCATACAATTGTAGTCTACTCCTAAATTCAAATTTCCTAGTCTGTATGTAAATAAATGTTTAAACTCGCTTTAAAATTACTTCAAATAAACATACCTGATAAGAGTTCCTCTGGCTAAATAATTTTGGTAGAAAGACCTGGAGACCATGTGGTCTCATTTAATATCGATTATAGTGGCATATTCCGACTCTTCCTCTTCTCACCTGCCTCGTTGCTCCAATTCCAAATATCATCCACAGTAATCATCCGCCTGTCTACCTGTCCAACCTTTCTACTTTGACTGAGCATCGGTTATGACCCTACCTCTATCATCAATTAATGATAATAATAATAATAATAATAATAATAATAATAATAATAATAATAATAATAATAATAATAATAATAATAATAATAATAATAATAATAATAATAATAATAATACTACTACTAATAATAATAATAATAATAATAATAATAATAATAATAATAATAATAATAATAATAATAATAATAATAATAATACTAATAATAATAATAATAATAATAATAATAATAATAATAATAATAATAATAATATATAATAATAATTCTTTCTTTATTGAAACAATCCGGTTGACACGTCGCAACCGGTACAGTTTTACAGTTATGCAATTGAAACAATTCACAAGAACGCAAATGACAGCAGACATAAATCTTAACTACTAAAAGAACAGACATCCTGCAAACACAAAGCACGTCCGCCTACGGGCTCGAACTCGGTACCTCTCTCTCTCTCTCTCTACGCCAGATGTTATCCAATACGCTATCGGCTTTTATTAAACGCCCATTGTTATACCGGATCTCACAAGTCAAATTTTTGGCTTGACAAATTTTTGGGTCGTAAATCATGCTGTGCTATGAGAATAGGTGAGATTAAAAGTCTTTAGATATGTTGAGAGTTTCATTACTTCAGAGGTTCATTGGTGGATTAAGTTTCCTCGTGCCTCTGACTCTTAAAAGATGCGTCTCAGATAATGAATGTCTTCAGCAAAGCAGGACTCTGTGTGTCTCTGCAGATCATTATTTCTACCATGTACAGTGTTGCAGCGCAGACAGCATACTGTGGCCAGAAAATACTTAAAATACGCAGAAGGAAAGCAATCTCAATATGAGGCATTAGTTATTTTGGACTAAGATAAAAGCATCTGAAGCGAAGCAGAGACATAACTGTTCTCAACTCAACTGCCTATCCACGGTTCAATTATAGTACTGCCTAGAATTATTTATTTATTCCTCGTATTAAAATTAATGACAATAGCATGGATTCATTATCATAATTATAAACTCAACAACACGGCGGCATGGCTGGCTAAGGACATCCAGATGTACACCACGACTCATCCTTTTGTTATCCTACGAGAATGACAATGACTTCTTCTCTACTCGCCCAGGTCGTCTGGCTGTCTTTACATGTATCTCTGACTTCCGTGGACAAGGACAGTTCTCCTCAGGCACATCCTCTCTGCTGCTGCTGGTCCTAGACTCTGGAACTCTCTTCCGGCAAAGTCTGTTCTGACCTTCAGCTCTCAACTAAAAACTCATCTCTTCCTCGAATCATTTCCTCCATTGGTTGTTTCCGTGTCTTCTCGGATTCTCTTCTTCGCTTTCGACTGAACTAAAACTGGAATTTGGCTTACACAAAGATATTTCATAGTGGCGACCGTCGACTGATACCTCGAGTATTTTAACAGTGGCGCTATAGAAGTTGTTTTTAGATTGGCTTATAGAATACACATGTCTTACTTGTCCTTTTACATGTATAAGACCCTGAAAGGTGTTCGATACATGTATACGATGACATATAAATTGCGGTAATTGCATTAGATTAGCAACACTGAGCCAGGCTTAACTGTAAGCTTAGGGAAACTTCTTTTATCATTATCTACTGTTTTTAAAAGATATTAAATTATTAGAGATAATTGTTAAGGTTGCGGTTAAGCAACCTTTAGGCTATCTGTAGACAGTAAAATGTACTTGTTTTCCCCCAAATCTATAGCTTACTAAGAAGCAGGATATTGAAGTACTTATTTAAGAGCCCTAAATCAAACATGGGACAAACATCGAGAGGAGCACTGGACTTAACAAACGACCGAGGAGAATGCAGATAATTTATTTGTACCCATCGCCCCCAAATTTCCATTTGAAAAATTAACAGTTTCAATTGAGGGATCTCTGCCAGCTCGATACAATTCACTCAGATTCAATACAGTTGTGGGATTAAGCCGACGATTGATAGAAAGTTTCTTCTTAACGACGTTGTGTCGTTACGACGTTGATTATCGTCGTCCTCCTCCGTTATCCAGACTGTGGACTGGCACCGACCGAAAACGGCGTGTTATTATATGACATGCCGCCATGGCAAGACATGACATTGAATAATAATACGATAAACTACAATAATATCACATAGCAAAAATTCTCATATTTTTGGATCTGTCTTTCTTTCCGACGGTGAGGGTCTGAATAGTTTCTTTGTCTGTCTGTCTGTCTGCTTGCTGACCCTCGTGTCTGTCTGTCTCTTTCTGATTTTATAATTTTTAAAAATTTTATTTTTAGTTTTTAAATTTTTATAATTTTTTGTAATTTTTAAACATGTTGAACAATCAATCACCGTTTTGTCCCACTCCTCAAGCTCTTCACCAACCACTGAACGGTAACCGAAAAACTTTTACCAGTGCAGCTAACGTGTATCCAGCGCCTTACTCAGACAGATCGTGACATAACAACGTATGGAACCGTCTGGCAAGTCATATCGTAAGAGCACGCCCGTGATCTCTGTAACTCTGTGTATAGATGTCTGCTTATCCATCTGAGCATCTGCAAGTCCTCCTACCCCACTCTAGACTGAGCTGTTGGTTACCCCTCAGTTGACTTTTCTCACCCACAAAAGCCTCGAGTTCCTTGCAGAGACCAAATCCTGGTCTGGGAATTGCAATCCTCAAGCAAAATCAGCGGCGACACTTGCCATTTAGACAGAATATAACTCAGTAGAAAGCTTAACGAAACTTTGAGCAGATACGTTTGTTTTGCTTAAATACAGTCGTAAAAAGACAATCAATGCAATCTCTCGGACTTCATAACGTCTTCATAAGTAAGAGAGATATTTCAGCAGAAAAGCATATTCGATACAAATAGGCCTACTTAAAATTAGACTATAGAAAATATTAGGAAGTGAATAAATAGATAAATTAAATAAGTACTAAATTAATGTTGTGAAAAAGAAATCATATGCAATTAGCCGATATTTATATATTTTAGCACATGAAATAAGTTTGGTGTATATAGAAACTCGTGTCAACACCAGAGAATGACGCGGGGAGACAATCTCGTCCCCATCCGCGCCCCGCAACAGGTAAGTCATCATCAGCTCAACCAATGTTCCCTACTGATTCAGCTTTTCCTCCCGAAATGACGCCTTCTGAGTGAATAGTGGTGCGGATGTCTGCTGATTGATCAACGGGCAGAACTGTTGACAGCGTTATTATTCAAACAATAATTATTACAGAGATTCCTCTTAAACGCTTCAGTTATACGATGGAGAATTATTAGCTCGTAAAATTAACACTGTGAAAACTTATTACTTGCAACACCATTGCATACGAGTACATTATTTTTAAGATTGTGGAAGTCTGTGCAAATCTGCTTTGACGAAACCTCTGATTACTCACTTTGGTAGAAAGATAAAGATGCCATTTTATTTTATTTAACATTGCCTAACATGACTCGATTCTTCCTCATCTATCGTTCCTCTTCAGTTCTAACCATATCCACCATCTGCCTGCATACCTGTCTGGCCTTTATGATTGACTTGAAGTAGAATCTAACTCCACCTGCCTCACAGATTCTGTTTTTATTGAGCTGAGTACACAATACAAAGGTGGGTCTCATTTTTAAGTTTTCACAGTGTTAATTTGATGAGCGAATAATTCTCCATCGTATGACTGAAGCGTTTAAGAGGACTCTCTGTAATTGTTTGAATAATATGGCTGTCAACAGTTCTGCCCGTTGATCAATCAGCAACATCCGCACCAGTATTCACTCAGAAGGTGCAATTTCGAGAGGAAAATCTGAATCAGTAGGGAACATTGGTTGAGCTGATGAAGACAAAATACATACGGTGAATAAAAATACGGTGATAAATCTGGTCTCCCTGACGTGACTTTTGGAAGATTTGCGTTACATTACATAAGACTGCATATGGTCACCATGAACCTGGTCTACTAACAGTCACGACTCTTAATAAAAGGTAGGCCTACAATGAATATCTTCAGTAGAACAGGAAGTTGGCTTTGTGTCTTTTTCGAGCGACCATTATTCGCAACCGCTCAACTGTTGCAGCATGAAATTACGGCCAGGATACGTTGGCAATAAAAGTAGGGAAAATACGTCGAGCGAAGGCATCAGTTAGTCTGTACTGACAACATAACATTCGAGTAGGATGTATACATAGCTGGTCTCAACTACTTGCATACCGGTCATGAAAATCAAGTGCATAGTTATTGCCATTATCCCTCTAAACTGTTTCACTGAATACGTTTCATGGTCATAAGCACAACAATTCGTTGCATGACTGGCTAGGGCCATTCAAATGTACACCATGCATCTACTGTATGGCAATCAAAATAAATTACGCCCAAGTCTAGCTGATCATTATAAAGCACCTTATTATATAGTTGCTCGCTATATATCGGCCTACGATGATATTATACACATCAGCATTTACCTTACATAAATCTAGGCATGATCAATGACAAGATCAATCACAGCCTTAGGCAAATTACTTAAATCTCATCATCCACGACTTTTAATATATATATTCATTTTATAAATCTCAACACTTAAGGTTACGGTTAGCAGAACCCCGTAACCGAAAAGTATTTAGAACGTAGGCCTACAGATTTCTCAGATCTGTAGCATATAAAGAAGCAGTAATGTCGTCCCTCTCATAGCCATCCAACGGAGGTCTACTTCTTAATTCTAATTTCCTAGTCTGCATGTAAACAAATGTTTAAACTTGCTAATTTAGTTCTAGCAAACATAACTGATAAGAGTTGCTCTGGCTTACTCAGAATAATTAATTTAAATTTTGGTAGAAAAATCTGGAGACCATGTGATCTAATTTAACATCGAGTAGCAGCCTATTCCTCTTATTGGTGCGCACTGCGAGAGGCGCTATATAAATTGAAAGATACAATACAGTATTCCGACTCTTCCTATTCTCACCTGTCTCGTTGCAGTAGGACTACATCAAAGAACATATAATGGGACGTTCTTTTTCGAATATTCATCGATTTGAAGAACTTAAGGCCTACATCTTAAATCGAGACAACTCTTTCATGTCGAGCTCAATTTGTTTTAGGACGGCGATAGTCGTTGCTGTTAGAGAAACATCCAATCTCTTAGTAACTTAGTTTATGTTTAATTCTTTCTGGTCACTGATTATTGATTATTGACAAGGCCGTATGAAATTACATGTTACTTAGGATGCTGCCTAAATTGCCATTTCTGTGAATGAAATGCAGTGGAAAAACATCAAAAATACATAAAATGACATTAGACTGATTCTCTAATCAGTCTAATGTCATTTTATGTATTTTTGATATAATTATGACTAGCCTACATCACGAGCCACCACGGATGTTATCTGGTGTCACACCAGAGAACATCACCACAGTAGGCCTACATCTCATCACACTACAGTAGATTACACCACATTAGAGTTACATTACATCCTTGAAAAAACTGATCAGGAATTCCCATCGTTAGAAGATTAATAATGTTTTCGGATGTGTTTCTCCTATTGCCTCTCTCTCACTGTCTGCCTGTTAGTGTGTCGGAATATCATTGCTCTGCGTGGCAGTGTGTGCACGTTTCACTGCCTGTTCACCTGCATGACTGCTTCTCTCTGTCTGAGTCATTAAGCAAAATAGAAAGAATAAAATAACCGGATGCCCACTAGTGAATCACTGTGACCTCTAACACTTCACCAGCGACTGCGATATTTTGGAATTTCCTGTGAGGAGCTCATACACGACACAAGGCGTAGGCCTATAACATTGTCTTTTAAATCATATTGAAACGGTAACCCCCCCGTCCTTTTTGTATTTCTGCATTCAGGTGCTTGAGTCCTCGTGAGTGAGTTTAAGTCCGGATGTTAGCCTATCCCTTAGACTAAGCTTACACTGTTCGCTACGCATCAGTTGCGTTTTATCGCCCATGAAAGGGCAACAGTTGCCAGCCTAACCTGCGGAAAAAGAACTTCCTGATCTGATCAGCCATAAATTGAGCAGCTTTAAAACTTACCGTACAGTCTATCCTCGGCGTAAAACAGTCAAAGGAGTATCTAAGAACAGTTTGAAGAGGTACGTATGCTTTTTAGAGATGGGTAACTAATCGATTAGATGCTAATCAATTAGCTAATCGATTAGACAAACAGCTTAGACCTCCTATTCTAATTCTAATAGATTAGCAATTTTCAGCTTTTCCTTTCAAGTCTTTAACTCAAATGCCAGAAGAATATTAATTGGTACATTCTCCGTAGGCAAGAAAGTCTTTTCAGCAGAAACACTTTCAACTGGAATGCTTCAGATACTATGATAAACGACTAAACAAACCCTAAATAATAAAGCAAATGAGCAAATGATGGAGAAGAGAAATTAGGTACAACAGGGAAGCGCAGTTATAAAAAAGAATTATATGGCGCCTATCAAGTTTCTTTCATAGACCGCTGAAAATACGTCATATTGTATAGAGAAACTTATGTCACGATAATTATGAGCCTGTAAATTGTAGCTGGTATACACGTATTTCAACTGCAGATGGACTTTCAAACAACTCAGTTTAAACTATAGAATCAAGCCATCACTAGGCAGACCTGAACTACTATGTTTAAGCCACACGACTAGCTAAATAAAACTTAATACAGCTTGAGATACATTACAGGAGTCGTGTGTATCAAGCGTTCTAAAACATCAACTGAAAAAGCGCATCATTGATAAAACCTGTAAGATTTGTGTTTATTGCGCTATTATACAATTTGCAGTTGATGTGTAATTTAAGAAGGAATAAACTATTTTGTAATGGATTAGAGATCCTTGATTTAGCCTACACATGACAATTTTAAACTATTAAAATGAACTGTTTCATTGATTTTCTGCTAATATTAATATTTAGACAACCGATTGCAAAATGGAGAATGGAAACAACCATATGAAGAATGAAAACGTCTCATCAACTCTCTCGATGTACCCTCCAAATTCAAATTCTCCCGATTCTGCCCCGCTCCCACCGTATTCAAATCCGTCCCAATACCCTCCAACTTCTGGAATACCTTACCCCCATCAATATCCACCACCGAATTCAGCTATGGGTTACCCTCAACCATATGTACCTCCTCCAGGAGGACAACCTTATTATCCGCAACCAGGTGGCAGCAATCAGCAGCAACAGGTGGTTATTACGAATCAGCCAATCGGACTGGCACCTCTTTTCGTTGTTGGTGAACCACGTTTTTCTATGACGGGAGCAATTATTCTGTCCTGCATCACCTTCTGGTGCTTCGGATGGCTGTTCGGAGGAATCGCATTCATCCTGGCTAGTAAGTCAGCTCAGGACTTAAAATAACAATGATGATGATGATGATGATGATGATGATGATGATGATGATGATGATGATGATGATGATGATGATGATGATGATGATGATGATGATGATGATGATAATAATAATAATAATAATAATAATAATAATAATAATAATAATAATAATAATAATAATAATAATAATAATAATAATAATAATAATAATGATAATTATAAGACGAAGTCTTGAGAACTGGTCTGTGTAGCTTTCTCAGCATCCACATGAGCGACGATCAATGGATCCAGGCATCTTTACCTGTGAGAAACGGTGGTCTGGGCATTCGTAGTGCCGTTATGCTGGCAACTTCCGCCTTTTTGGCATCAGCCACTGGCACGCGAAGCCTTCAAGACCAACTGCTACACGAAGTCGCTGTAATGTTCACAGATCCATTGGTAGAGGAGGCTTCTGGTTCGTGGTCATCGAGATGGAACGCACCTCCTCCCATCGAGCAGAAGGCTCATATACAAAGAGAATGGGACAGCACACACACTGATCTCACATGCACTACAATGCCTATCAAAATGAGCGAGTGATTCTGCTGTTAGTACACCACTCAGATTTAGACACTAGTCACTTTAGAATCTCTTCCCTGGTCAGATGTCACATACAGCGCTTCTGAATCTCTGAGTGGCGCTATACAAATGTTCAATTACAATTACAATTACAATTACAAAGAAAGGACCCAAAGAAACAAGATTGCATCCTGTGGGGCTCCTAAACGGTGGGGCCCTGGGGTGGTGCCTATGTATCCCTTGTTTAAATCTGGCCGTGCAGACAATAACAAGTTTAACAGGAGTCGAACCTAACTGTCTGGCAGCTTGCAAGGAGCTCCTCTGTCCTATTACTCAGTTTACAGTCGTCGCATGAGAGTTGAAGACTGAGTAAACCTCATTGAGCTAGCAGGTATCGAACCCGCGTCCTTAAGATCTTCGTGTGAACATGTTATCATTCAACCATCACCTTAGATGATGACGTTTAAATAAAATAAAAGAGGATGATTATAATGACGACTGTGATGGATAAGAGGAAGAAGTTAACGATGAAGAAGAATTTAAAGATATAGAAACTGATGACAAAGTAGAAATAGAGACAAGGAAGTAGTAGTTGAAGAAGAAGAAAAAGAAGAAGAAAAGGAAGATGTTGTTGTTGCTGTTGTTGTTGATGATGATGATGATGATGATGATGATGATGATGATGATGATGATGATGATGATGATGATGATGATGATGATGATGATGATGATGATGATGATGATGATGATGAATAGTAACTTAAGCCAGCCCCAAAAGCAGACATTTTAAAGATTTTCTTTGCCTTCTGTTTGGGCACAATTTGACAGCCCTACCTCTGAGTTGACAGACCAACACGCCCCCCACCATCACAGATCATCGTGTATCACTGCACGAGAAACAGAGCTAATGATTTTTCTTTTCATTGTTCTCGACAGTGTCTGCTCAGAGTTCGGCTGCTGCTGGTGATACTCGTGGTGCCATCCGGCTGAGGAACGCATCCTATGGTCTGTCGATCGCTGGCATCGTCATCGCTGTCATTGTCATCGCAGTTGTTGCTGGCGTCTCCAGCTCAAGATATTCCAGAAGTTATAACTGCAACAGTTACTACTATGGTACTTCGTATTGCAAGTAGAGAGGTTCGACAAAAACTGAAAATCATCTTCAGTTATCTGCTCTGTATCATTTTAACATTCATAATTTTCAGATTGCGTAAGCTTATGTTCGACCCGTTCAGACTTGAAAATCGGTCAAGATGTTTATTTCTATAAATATTTAAATATTCTTCGCCTCCTGTATACATACATGTTTTCCTCTCATGAAAGAAGAACAAAGCGCAGGTTTTCTCTGATTTATTTACTTGTGGACATTTGAAGAGGTTTAATATGCAGAACATGGGCTAACAAGACATTAAATAAACTTAGATTGTTTTATAAAATCTGCGCTTATTCTATGTTGGTTTACCTAATAAAACATGATATGCTGATGATTGGTGTTTGCTTAAGTCTTAAAGTGCTTTTTAAGGAATTTTCCCAGAGGGCCTAAAGCAGAAATGAAGTGAGAAAACTATCGTCAGCTGTAGGTAACTGATGCAGTAATACCTTTGACTATCCCCTAGTGTTTTTGTACAATTGGAGGTCGGACCCTGAGGCCTAGGACTCGTTGCGAACAAACCCCACAAACTAACATTTGTACGAAATTTTCTCAATCAATGTCCTTTAAATACTACACATACTTCTTATCTACACGACGCTCTCCATATCTACACTAACTCCCGACTATATATAGGCCTACTTCATGAATACTTAACTACATCTAAGTGATCAATCCTGTTCGTCACCCACCACCCTATCTTTTCCTTAAATTACTATACATCTTATTCTACTTAATCGTCTATTTGAACCTCACTCTACTTATTCTAATCCTATGCAATCCGCTACTACATTTTCACTGCCACAAATGTAATAATAATAATAATAATAATAATAAATAATAATAATAATAATCTTTTCTTTATTAAGCGCCTGACAAACGCACTGCGCTGAACATTTACATGTGATGCAATTGAAACAATCTTAACTACTAACAGAACAGACAGCCTGCAATACAACGGCGCTAATAGCAGCCTACAAAGCATATCCGCCCTACGGACCTCGAACTCGGTACCTCTCGCTCTCTACGCCAGATGTTATCCAATGCGCTATCGGGCCCCCCAAATGTATCTAACTCTAAACTTATAATTCTGAAGTGCTAAGTGGCAACGCATTGCTCTTGGTTTTCTAAGACTACCTTCTTGAGATATTGCAGTCTGCAGTGATCAGTTTCATAAGAAATTCTTTACCATATAAATATCTCTTAAACTTCTGGATCCCCATACCATTGCAAGACGATAAGACATTCTATTTCTTCAGATAGAATGGTGATGCAGATTCGCTCTCTCTCTCTCTTCTCTCTCTCTCTCTCTCTCTCTCTCTCTCTCTCTCTCTCTCTCTCTCTCTCTCTCACTTAGTTTCTTACTGGCGTAAACTACCGGGTGCAGTAGTGCTTCATAGTTTCTGCATCAGTACACATCTCATAGCTACATTTGACGCATCTTTCATCATTGTAAACTCTATAAGTCTAAGTCAGACAATTTCAGTATCGGTGCCTCCGATAACGCTATCATCAGGTCTTGAAACGCTTTCTCAGGTTCAGCATTCCATTCCACTATTATCTTCACATTTTTCTATCGTAAGCTCAGTTTATAATGGCCTCATTACTTCTGCGCAGTTAGGTATAAATTTCTTATGGTTATTCAACGCACCTAGGAAACGTCTGAGCTGTTTCCTGTTTCGCGGTCTGGGCATCTCTCTCTGATTTTGCCTGCATCGCCATCGTTAACGATAGTCCCTAAAGCAGCTAACATCCCCTCTCTTTCTGTCTCAACCAATCCCGCTTCTCTAAAAGATGGAACCTTTTCAGCTGTTTGATTGACACGTGTTGAGCACTTCTGAGAGATCTTTAAGTGGCCTTTTAAATGTCTTGTTACATTACATTACAAAGTACAGCACATTACAGTTTCATTATTGCGCCGTGAAGAATGTGATCAGGAATTCCCATCGTTAGAAGAGTACTAATAATATGTCTGTACCTCTCTCTCTTACTGCCTCTCTCTCTCACTGTCTGCCTATCAGTGTGTCTGAATATTATTGCTTTGTCTGCTCGTCTATCGGTCTGTTTACCTGCATGTCTGCTTGTCTCTGTCTGAGTCATTATGCAAATAGAAAGAATAAATTACAGGATTGTCCTACTCTTGAATAATTCTGCCTCTAACTCTTCGCCAGCGACTGCGATCTTTTTGAATTTCCTTATATCCATATTAAATATTCACGGACTCATTCACTGCACACAGCGTAGGCCTATAACATTGTCTGATAAATTATATCGAAACGGTACCCCCCTCCCACCGTCTTTGTATCTCTGTATTCAGGTGCCTTAGACCCCGTGAGCGGGTCTAAGTTCTTCTGTTATCCCTTAGACTGCACTGTTCGCTACGCATCAGTTTCCTTTTCTGGCCCACGAAAGGCCAACAGTTGCCAGCTTACCCTGGAGAAAACCAGCATCCTGGTCTGATCAGCCAGAAAAAACAGCTTTAAAACTTACAGTCTAAACTCGACATAAGACAGTCAAGGAGTATTTAAGAAAAGTTTGAGCAGGTACCTATGCCTTGTTTCGTTTTCCTTTCAAGTTTTTATCTTTAATGCCAGAAGTATATTAATTAGTACATTCATAACGGCTCTCTGTAGTCAAGAACGTCGTTTCAGCAGGAAAAACAGGAATACTTAAGATACTATGATAGACAAGAAAAGAAGCTCTAAATAATAAAAAAATTAACAAGTGATGGAGAAGAGAAATTGGATACCACAGATGAAGTTCAATTATGCAAAACAATCACATAGCACCTCTCAGGTTTCTTTCTTAGAGCCCTGGAAATGCGTCTATAATTATAGTATAGAGACACTTTTGTCACGATAGGACTCCTAGGAGCCCGTAAAGACTAGTGTAGATGTTTCATGTATTTCAACTGGCCGAATGCCTTTAAAGAACTCAGTTTTAAACTAAAATCAAACCCTCACAGGTCTAAACAACGATGTTTAAGCCACAAGAATAGCTGAATAAAGTAAATACAGCTTGGGATACATAATAGTAGTCTTGTGTGTCAAGTGTCCTAAAACCTTAAATGAAAAAGCGCCTACTTGACAAAGACTCTAAGATTTTGTTTAATGAACTATTATACAACTTGCAGTTGATTTGTAACTTAACAAGGAATAAAATATTATGTAATGGATTAAAGGCACTTGATTTTCACATAACAATTTTAAACTATTAACATGATATGTCTAATTGATTTTCTGCTTATATTAATATTTAGACGACCGATCGCAAAATGATGAATGGGTACAAGCCTCAGCTATACTGTAAACCAAATGTCTCATCAACTCCTTCGATGTTCCGTCCAACTTCAATTTATCCTGGATCCATCTCACCGTATTCAAACCCATCCAAATACCCTCCAACTTTTGGAATACCTTACCCCCAACAATATCCAGCCCTGAATTCAGCTATGGGTTACCCCCAACCATATGTATATCCTCTAGGAGGACAACCTTATTATCCACAACCGGGTTTCAACATTCAGGCTTCGCAGTCACAACAGCAGCAGCAGCAGCAGCAGCAGCAACAACAACAACAACAACAACAACAGCAACAGGTGGTTATTGTGAATGCTAATCAGCAAATGGGAGCGACACGTGGTTTCTTTGCACCACCTGTTTGTATGGTCGGAGAAATTGAGGACCTTGGAGCAATAACCAGGTAAGTGGCTTCAAGATCTGATACTTTAAACTGCTGTAGTTAAGCCATTTGACGACATATCGACAACCTGTTTGAAGCACCATTCACGTATTATTGTCTTTAACTAAATTATTACGTGATGCAATGCGAAAGATAACATTATTGTTTTATACTCGACATTTTGATTCATACCGAGTTATTGCCATAAAAAACACTTAACCACCAGTACCATTACGGGTGCAGTAAAAGGTTTTGTGGACAAAGTTTGTTCTGTAGCAGCTTCATTACTACACATATCGTCTGGTGTTAGTCGACATACCTTATTCGTGCACCAAACGGTCGCTATTGCACAGTACGAAAATCGTGCAAGAAGCCGGGTGTGTCAAATAACCTTACTGTTGCACCGGTGTTAATACAAAGATTACAAGAAAAGAGGACCATCTTGTTATCGTACCTGGATATTGCAACGAAGCAATGGTAGAATACTGCCGGATGCACAATAACATAATATTATGCTGACAATCCTAAATATTCAGACCTGTACGAAATTCTCAGGGTACATAGATTACTATATTCAAATCACGCTAGTATTCGCAATAAAGAGGTATGTCGAATACCTGTTTATTGCTCTAAGGTCTTCAATTATTCTGTCCTGCATCACCTTATGGTGCTTCGGATGAAGGAATTGCATTCATCCTGGCCAGTAAGTTAGCTGAGGACTTACAATAATAATAATAAAAATAATGATTAATAATAATTTAATGTAAATGAATATAAATTGGAAAGATAATCTTGCGTATAAATAAAGTGTCTTCTACAAAATTAATCGGTATTAAATAGTATCTCAAATACAAAAAGTAAAAGCTTTAAGCTTCTTATCAGCTTTTAATTAAAGTCACTGAAGCAGACAAAGACAGGAAGAAAGTAAAAGTCTTGATAAGCGGGGCCTACAAACATAAAGAGATAGCTTGAGTGCGTTAATTAGCTCTGTTAGGCCCATACATATATAACACTGGGAAGTGGGGTGACCCGTCAGAACGGCCCAGGACAAATCGGCCCCGACAAAACGGCCCCGACAAATGGGCCTCGACAAAACGGCCCCGACAAAACGGCCCCCGTCAAAATGGCCTCGACAAAACAGCCCCGTCAAATCGGCCCCGTCAAATCGGCCCCCGTCATATCGGCCCCCGTCATATCGGCCCCAGTAATTTCGGCCCCCGTCATATCGGCCCCAGTCATATCGGCCCCAGTCATATCGGCCCCATACAAAATATCCAATGTTCCAAGTACTTATAAGCTTACGCTGACAAACTATGTTGAAATGAGGCCTCAAGCGACGGTTCAGCTGGACAGTGGACTGCGGGGCCAATCGTCTAATGCTAACTGGTTGGCGTATTTAATTATTTAAATGTTTTCAATGACAACTATCATAAATCCAACTTCTATTTAAAACTGACCACATAAAATAATTTGGCAACGTAAACTACGGTTTTACCAATCCGAGTTCTATTTACGCAAAGAATTCTTTTCATCAATACAACTTAAAAGTACTTGGGACATGGGATATTTTGTGATGGGCCGATGTGACTGGGGCCGATATGACTGGGGCCGATTTGACGGGGGCCGATTTGACGGGGCCGATATGACGGGGTCGATATGACGGGGGCCGTTATGACGGGGGCCGAAATGACGGGGCTGTTTTGTCGAGGCCATTTTGACGGGGCCGTTTTGTCGGGGCCGTTTTGTCGGGGCCCATTTGTCGGGGCCGTTTTGTCGGGGCCGATTTGTCCTAGGCCGTTCTGACGGGGTACCGGGAAGTGGCCCGAGGACTTTTTAAAAACCATCATGATACCCATAAAAAGAAGAACAACGCAACAGCTTGTAAGGATTACAGAACAATTAGCTTGCTGTCACACGCAGCCAAGATTATGCTGAAAATAATAACAAAAAGAATACAGGCAAAGGTAGATGCTGACAAAGGATTAGGAGAAGATCAATTTGGGTTCAGAAAGGGTCGGGGTACAAGAGACGCTATCGGATCATTGAGGGTTCTGGCAGAAAGAAGTTTAGAGTATGGACAAGAGGTTTACATCTGTTTTGTGGACTATGAAAAAGCGTTTGACAGGGTAGATTGGAGAAAACTGATGACTGCATTGAGACGAAGAGGAATCGACTGGAAAGACAGAAGGCTTATAGGAAACCTCTACATGAACCAGAAAGTAAAGATCAGAATAGACGGAGAATGTTCAGAGGAAGGAGAAATTGGAAGGGGAGTAAGACAAGGATGTCCTCTATCACCACTCCTCTTTAACATATACATAGAGGAACTAATACAGGAGGCAATGGAGGAGACAGACGAAGGAGTAAAAGTAGGAGGAAGACTTATAAAAGCCTTAAGATTTGCTGACGATCAAGCAATGTTGGCGACGACACAGGCAGGTCTACAGAAGATGATGGACAAACTAAATCTGACCTCAAAGACATACAACATGAAAATAAACATTGGAAAGACAAAGAGTATGAAGATAAGCCGAGAGGAGGGAGATGTAACAGAGAAAATAAAAATCAACGATGAGGAGGTGGAACAGGTTAAGAGCTTTTGTTACTTGGGAAGCGTGATAACAACAGATGCAAGGAGCCACAACGATGTGAAACGAAGAATAGCCCTGGGAAAAGATGCATTTATGAAAAGAAGAGAATTGTTGAGAGGAGGATTAAACAAAAGCCTAAAGAAAAGACTGGTCAAAACACTGGTATGGAGTGTGGCGCTGTATGGGTCAGAGACCTGGACCATCAGGAAAGAGGATATGAAGAAATTAGAGGCTTTTGAAATGTGGATTTGGAGAAGGATGGAGAAGGTGAGCTGGACGGAGCATATATCGAATGAGGAGGTCCTACAAATGGTTGATGAAAAGCGATCGCTAATAACAACAATAAGAGAAAGACAGAAGAACTGGGTGGGGCACGTATTAAGAGGAGACTCCCTCCTGAAAGAAATCATAGAAGGGAGAATGGAAGGGAAAAGAGGGAGAGGAAGACCGAGGCAGATGATGCTGGGATGGATGACCGACGGATACAGCGAACTAAAGGAAAAAGCACAGCACAGAGAAGAGTGGCGTCATTGGAAGTTGGAACCTGCCGAAGGGCAGAGAACTTAAAGAAAGGCCCATACAGTTAGGTCTAAATTCGAGTAGGTCTAACAGGGACTTCGTACATTTTTTCATGACAAAGTCGTCGATAAACTGTACAGCGCACATTCAGAAGCCTACTCCACTACTCAGATCTAGTGACTTGTCACTATTGGAATCTCTTCCCTGGTCAGGTGACACATGCAGTGAAGGGACACAAACAAACATTGCATCTGGTGGGGGTCCTAAGGGGCGGCCGCCCATGGGCTGGCGCCTTTGTAGCCCATGCCTAAATCCGTTCAGATGATAACTTTAACAGGAGTCGAACGTAACTGTATGGCAGCCTGCAAGGCGCCCATCTGTCCTACTACTCATTTTACAGTTGCCTCTAGGATGTTGAAGGCTTAGTCAATCTTATGAGGCTAGCGGTATCGAATCCGCGTCCCTCAGATCTTCATGTCAGCGTGCCATCATTCAACCCTCGCCTTAGCCGACCGAAACATGTCAATAGACATGACTCGGTCAGCTGAGGTATTGCAGCAGTTTATTAGATTTGATGTTGATGCTCCCTCGCGGTGACTGAAATTTTTTATACTTGATTTACATTTCACCTGAAAATATTTTATCTTTATTTACATCAAACTTGCTATTTCACGTATAAACTGTTCTAACAATATAGCAATTTTTTGTTTTGCTGATAAATATGACTGTTTTGGAGTAATAGTTTGAATTAAACAATACAACATACAAAGAGAGAGAGAGAGAGGAGAAAGTAGAGAAGAAATAGAAACTGATGACAAATGCGAAGATTATGATGTTTGAATAAAAGAGGATAAATATAATTATGATTGTGATGAATAAGAAAAAGGATACGAAGTTAGTGATGAAGAAAAATTTGATGAAAATAGAAAATGACGACAAAGTAGAAATAGAGACAAGTAGCTGAAGAAGAAACAGAAGAAGGAAGGAAGTTTATGGTGGTGGTGGTGGTGGTGGTGGTGGTGGTGGTGGTGGTGGTGGTGGTGGTGGTGGTGGTGGTGGTGGTAATGATGATGACGATGACGATGATTATGATGATGATGATGATTATGATGATGGTGATTATGATGATGATGATGATGATGATGATGATGATGATGATGATGATGGTGATGATGATGATGGTAATGATGATGATTATTAACTTAGACCAGCCCCGAAATCAGATAGTTAAAAGATGCTGTGTGCCTTCTGTTTGGCCGCAATTTGAAAACCAAACCTCAGAGTTGATAGACCAACACGTTGACCGTCACATATCATCGTGCATCACTGCACGAGAAACAGAGCTAATACATTTATCTTTTTCTTTTGCTCCTTGACAGTGGTTGGTCAGAGTTCAGCTGCTGGTGCTGGTGATGACGTGGTGCCATCCGGCTGAGGAACGCATCCTATTGTCTTTCGATCGCTGGCATCGTCGTCGCTGTCATCATCATCGCAGTTGTTGCCGGCGTCCTCTGCTCAGCAGCAAGATATTCCAGAAATCAGTTTTAATCATTTTAACAATTACTACTATGGTACTTCGTATGACTTTTGCATGTAGGGATTTTGCAGTAATTGAAACTCATCTTCTTTTATCTGCTTTGTATCATTTTAATATTCATAATTTTCAGATTGCATGACTTTGCGTTAGACTCTTCCAGACTTGTTAGTCGGCCAAGATGTTTACTTCTATGAATATTCAGATATTTTTCGTCTGTGGTATACATGTACCTTCCTGGTTTTCTCATAAAATTTATGGATTAAACAGTGCACAGTTTCTCTTTAATTGCTTCACTTGTGGGCATTTCAAGAGACTCAATATACAGAACTTGGGTTAACAAGACGTTTACCGAACTTAAATCTGCTTGATAAAATCTGCGTTTATCCTATAATAGGCCTACCTAATAAAACATGAACTGATGGTTGGTGTTTGCTTAAGTCTTAAAGTGCGTTTTAAGGAATTTTCTCAGCAGGCCAAAAGCAGAAATGAAGTGAGAAAACCATCGTCAGCTGTGGGTGACCATTGAGCCATCTCTTCAACACTGCCTCCACTAGCGCTATTTCCAAAGCTCGACTACTGCAATTCCCTTTTCCTCAACCTTGAATCCACACAACTCAAACGTCTACAACTTATCCAAAACTCACTAGCATGAGCATCACCATATCACTCCCGTCCTCAGATAATTCCACTGGCTTAAAATTCCAGAGCAAATCCACTTCAAAGTCCTATCCGTAACCTACATTAACTCCCTGCAATACTTCCAGCCCAAATATCTTCGCGAATCTTCATCATCCAGCCAACTCGCTCCACCCGATCATCCTCCGTTCTCACTCTTTCTCGTCGTCCGTCTCAAGTTCTCCAACCGAGCTATATCCAACACTGTACCACGTATCTAGAAAGATCAGCTACTAAGAACGACCCTTGGTCAATGAGACGAATTCACTAAATAAGAAGAATTCTCGGTAGATGGCGCACCAATATCAAGTCGCGGAATAATCAGAAAATCAGAAGAATTCATAAATCGCCGCGCATAAAGTATCTGATTAATAGCAAATAAGAAAATATTTTTTTAATCTACCAATGTCGAAGAAATTTCTTTTAACTTAATACAGCGATGGACCTTGTTTAAAAACCATTCGATATCCTATTTTCCGTTAAAGTCTTTCTTAGCCGTGATTAACTATCGTCGATTAACCAGGCCCCTTGATATCATAATTATCAGGTTATTTACGATGCACTGTAACTTGCCATTTCTATTAAATGCAATGCAGTGGAAAATATCAAAATGCATCAATTCACACCACACCACAGTACATCACATTACATCAAAGTACAGTACATGACAGTTACATTACATTGCACCGTGTAGAATGTGATCACGAATTTCCATCATTAGAAGAGTTATAATTTTTCTGTACCTGTCTCTCTTACTGCCTCTGCCTCACTGTCTGCCTGTTGGTGTGCCTGAATATTATTGCTCTGCGTGCACGTCTCTCTGTCTGTTCATCTGCATTTCTACCTGTCTCTGTCTGAGTCATTACGCAACTGTACAAAAGGAAAGATTGTCCTACTTCTGAAGAAAACTCTGGCCTCTACTAACAGGTCTAAACCTCCATAAGCGACTGCGATCTAGTTGACATTCCCAAACCATAGCCGAAAGGCTATTATCAATATAATTATTAGCTTGCATTCAGCGGCTCAAAACGGCCTGCCCCTATCCTGGCCTGTGCTGGTCATTGAGCAAGTAGATGACACTACGTCCCCGTTTAAGGGAGTCTTGGTCCTTCTGTCACTAGACAGCGATGTTTACTACTCAGCAGTTGGCTGCTTTCTCGCCCACGTAGACCATGGTTTGGGGCCAAGCCAGCAGAGACCAACATCCTGGTCTCATCAGCAAGAAAACCCAGCTTCAAACGTACCGTATAAATTCAGCAAAAGTCAGCCAAAGACTTATTGAAGAATAGTTTGAACAGGTAAGTATGCCTTAACAATCTGTAGCTTAAATATAAGATGTAAATAGATTAATGCACTCTTAACTCCTTTCCAGGAGCAAGAAAGCTTATATAAGCCGAAAAGCATTCTCGACAGATGTACTTAAGATACTATTATTGGCAAAGAAAACAAGTTCTAATTTCAATTGATGAAGAAGTGAAATCAGAAGCAATTGCCGAGATTTCAACAGGTAGGCCTAATCGTAATCGCAAACTCTAAATTTCCAAAGCGCTACTCTAAAGCTAAGAGCAAGGCACCAGCTTATTCACGAGCGCTGCGTCGTATCAGAGGTGCTGTCCAGTGGAGATCCGAGTCCAGACCAGGCTATGTATGTGTAATGGCTAAAATATATATAGTGCCTTTCAAGGCATCTTCCAAGGCCACTGGAAACACTCTTATTGTATATATAGAAACTATGCCACAAAAATGCCAGTGAACTGTATTGCTCACATGTATTTCAAGTTTCACCTGAAGAAAGGCTTTTAAACACCTCCGTTTGAAACTGAAATCAAGCCTTCATTGGGCAGACCTAAGCTATCACGATTAACCAAATACAATTATAAAAGAATGTGAGATTATCTTGGGTATTTAGCGTTCTAGATCCTTATCTGAAAATCGCATCAATGAGAAAACTCAAGGAGGCTAAAGACTATAATTGGTACAATGAGTTGTTATTAAACTCACAGTTGATTTGTTGAATATAGAGAAACATGTTCTATTATTGGTAATTGCACATGCAAATCTATCTAGTCCCGCTTTAAGAGGGACTCGTGAGAGGCGCTCCAGACCTAACAGAATGAAACCACGATCGAAGAGAATGATCTTTAAGCGCTTGCGGAAAAGAGGCGAAAAGAGGATGAGGATTAGCGGACGAGAGACCCTGAATGTAGGCCTACAAATGACAATTTCAAAGCAATCACTTAAAAGGCTGTTTTGATTTTCTACTAATATTAGGTTTTCGATTTCCGATCGAGAGATGGAGTTTGGGATCGACAGTTATATGCCACAGGAGGATCTAACCGTCGCATTCGATGCGACGATGTTTCCTCCTACTGATCCAAGCGCTCCTCCTGAGTCAACATTTTTCGACTCGCCTCCATCGGATTCAGACCCATCCCAATACCATCCAACTTCTGGAGGAATGTCGTACCCCAAAAGCTCTGCACCTCTGGCTCAAGTTATGCGTTTCATTCAGTCAAATATACATCCTCCAAGAGCAAAACCATATTATCCACAACAAGGTCCCATCAATCAGGCTCCTCAACCAAAACAGCAGCAACCACAGGTAGTTGCTATGAATAATCAGCCAGTAGTAGTGACACCTGTTGGCGTTATGAATAATCAGCCAATGGGAGTGGCACCTGGTTTCGTTACGAATAATCAGCCAATGGGAGTGGCACCTGGTTTCGTTACGAATAATCAGCCAATGGGAGTGGCACCTGTTGTCGTTGTTGGTGCACCATCTGTTTCTATGATCGGAGCAATTGTTCTGTCCTGTTTCGTCTTCTGGCTGTGTGGATGGATTTTCGGAGGAATAGCATTCATCCTGGCCAGTAAGTTAGCTCAGCATTTACAATAGACACGTGGCCATATTTATCTTTATCAGTCTGCTGAAAACTAGATACTGGGCATATTTTTTCGTTTTCGATGTGCGATGGAGTAATAGTTTGAATTGAACAATACAACATGCAAAAAGGTACGAAGAATATGAAGAAACAGAAGCTGCTGATAAAGAAGAAGATGATGATATTTAAATAAAAGAGGATGAATATAATGAAGTAAGCTAGTAAGTAAGTATATTTTTCATTAACGAATTGCTAATCGCACTTTAGTGTACATACATTTCATAAACACAATTAAAAAGTATATAGCATCCTGACAATTGAGGGGTTATGCTTCTTTTAGTTGTAATCTTACAACTATTATAGTCAGCTGGGTTAAGACTGGTTATTGAAGTGATGAAGTTCATACGTCCAAAACCCGATCCCTGAACCATACTGGCATTTATGTCAATGTAAGTTGATATTTCTCCAAGAATTTCACACAGTGCTGGCGTCCATTTATGAAAGCAATGACTCAGTTGTAGACATTGTCTGGAATTGGCAATGTCGCTAGTATGCTAGCCAGATGTACATGCCTGGCAGTGTCAAAGGCTTTGGAAAAATCTAATCCTATCAAATGGACGTAATGGTTGGAATGTATTATGGATAATTGAGATATGGGCAGCTGTGTTGGTATCCAAGTAGGTCGGAAGGCGTACTGATCAGAATATAATGACGATTGTGATGAATAAGAACAAGAAGTTGATGATGAAGAATTTGATGATGGCAAAGTAGATGTAGAGACAAAGAGGTAGTAGTGGAAGAAGAGCAAGAAGAAGAAGAGGAGAAGGAGGTGGAAGAAGAAGAAGATGATGATGAAGATGATGAAGAAGAAGAAAAAAAGAAGAAAAAGAAGAAGAAGACGATGGTGATAATAATGATGAAATTCGTTTGTCATTAAATCACACGGATTGACACACTGCAACCAGGTACACGGAACTGTTTTTCTTAGACTGAGGATTACAAAGTAAATAAAATATAGTTCAACTGTGGATTAAGTAGAAAATATGCCTACGGAATGCATTTACATAAAGCCCGCAGGATGTAACTTCTGTCGTCCTTAGCCGTCAAAGGAAAGCCATGCGATCTCGGGCGAAGCTTGATTTTGTGTTTGATGGCTGGTGAGAAGATACCACGGAACACGTTGGACCAATTCCAGATGATGGCCGACAGTGAGCGATCCTCAGCTGCTCTCACCATCTCCCCAACTCCCGGGAGTCCTTTGGAAGAAAGTCCATTCTCCGCATTCGAGATACAAACCGCTCCAGGCTGGCTCGATCCTCTGCGGAAGAGCAACCCCACCAGACCGGGGCAGCACAGAGCAGCCGAGCAACCGTAGTTGCTTCTGACACCCTTTGCAGCGCTCCTTCATGCAGAACGAGAGTCCTGAGCACTCTCAGAGCATGGAGAGAGCCCGAACAGATACCCAGGACCTCTCGGACGTGGGAGGTGGCACAAAGATCTTCACATATTATGGTGACTCCCAAGATCTTCGTTGAAACCACCCTCAACACGTTGTAGAGTGGCGGTGGAGGGTCAGCACACCCGCGGCGAACAATCAGCATATCGAGAGAGACTTCTTTTGATTAGGCCTGAGATTGTTTTTCAAGATCCAGGATGACATCCACTCCAGCTCCTCACAGACCGTGGAGCGCTTGGATGCCCCATCAGCAGGTACTTGTCGTCGACGTACTTCAGTTTGTTCTCAGGGTGAACTGGATGGAGGTCGGATGCATTGACAATGAATGACAACGGACCAAACCAACCCCTTCCTCTGAACCATGCTAGCATTGATAGACGCAACCGCTGACAACCGACTCTAAAACCATGTTGCATGCTTTTGGTTCTTGAGAAACTCGACCAGCCAATTATAGATATTATCGATGATGAAGAAGAAGAAGAGGAAGAGGAAGAAGGAGATGAAACAAAATACACGATGGTGGTGATGATGATGATGATGATGATGGTGGTGGTGATGATGATGATGATGATGATGATGATGATGATGATGATGATGATGATGATGATGATGATGATGATGATGATGAATAGTAGCTAAAGCCAGCCGCGAAGCAGGCATCTAAAACCTCTGCGTATCTTCTGTTCTGGCGCAATTCAAAACCTAACCTGTGAATTGACAGACCAACACGTCCAACATCACAGGTCACCAATCATCACTGCACGAGAAACAGAGCTAATGCATTATTTTTCTGTTGCTATTCTCGACAGTGGTTGGCCACAGTTCGGCTGCTGCTGGTGATACTCGTGGTGCCATTCAGATGAGGAACATATCCTATGGTCTCTCTATCGCTGGCATCGTCATTGGGATCATCATCATCATCGCAGTTGTTGCCGGTGTCCTCGGATCAAGAGCCACATATTCCAGAAATTATAACTACTGCTACGATTACTATTACGGGTCTTACTATTATTGCTAGTAGAGATTCCATAGAAACTGAAAATCATCTTCATTTATCTGCTCTGTGTTATTTTAATACTCAGAATTTTCAGATTGCATGAGCTTACGTTAGACTTTTCTGACTTGAGAGTCAGACAAGAAGAAAGCGCAATTTGTATCTAATTGTTTTACTTGTGGGCATTTGAAGTGGTTTTATATAGAGAACTTTGGTTAATAAGATGTATTTATAAAATCTGCGTTTATCCTATGTACCTTATAAAGCATGAACTGATGGCTTGCGTTGCCTAAGTGTTACAGTGCGTTTGAATGAATTTTCCCAGCCGGGCTAACGCATGATTGAAGTGAGGAAACTATCGTCACTTTTTGTTGTTCTACTGATATCATCTTTCATTGAAGGGATATTCCTTTAATTAGCTCTCAATCTGAGCTTCTCTTTCCAAAGTTTACAGACAGAGGTTGCTCCGAATTTCATGCAAATGAGATTAGTTCAACTTGTTTCCGACTTGGAACGTCGACCAAGATATGTTAATTTCTATGCATATTCCGACAATCTTCGCTCTTTCCTCCTGTCTTTCTTTTGTAAATAACTGTCGTTTATTGCTTCAGGCTACTTGCGGACATTTCAAGGTGTTTATTGTACAGAACTCACGACGTCAAACAAGACGTACTTTTTCAAACTTATTTCTAAATCTGCGTTTTGTTTGCGTCCCTGCTTGTATAATGCATGTATCTCGCTACTTGTAAATCGCATTTTAAGAACCTCACATAGGCGCCTGACATGGAAATCTAAGAAATGTAAAAGTCTGTAAATGTAAAATGTCTTAAGATGGCTTTAAAATGTTTCTTGAGTTGTCTCTGAGTGTTAATATGAATGTTAGACCTTTGTAGTCCAGCACTTATGGTTATCCGAGTAGCACAGATACGTTAGTTTGTTCTAAGCATTTTCCCAGCCAGCAAAAAGTAAGCTTATCAATGGAGTGGGGAACTAACGCCAGGTTATGGTGATACGCCGATGCCATGTTTTACTTTCAAGCGATGTCCTTGTACAAGAACTCACCCTAAGATTCTCTTTCAAAAGTTCAATGAATCCGGAAAACCTTTCTGCTAACTTTGCATCTATGTAAGTTCCACCTCAGATCAGATAGATAGCCATTTATATGACGTTCTTATGGGCTCTGCATAGGTGCTCTGTTGCATGCCTGCGTAGCATCAGGAAAAGGAAGTGGATCTTGCTTATGAAACCTAGGTTCAAAGTTGACGATGAAACAAACCTCGTCAACTTAAGGGTAGATTTCCGTAGAGTCTTTAGGAAGAGATTTTTAGGTTAGCGGAGTTTTTGGATATTTACATTTTAATTAGGTCTACATAATTTATGGAAGTTGATTGAGTTGTTTGTGTAGCTACTTTGCTTCACGTTCAAGTCACGGCGGTCACTGAGTAGAGTGTTGCGACTTTACATAATGGCGTTAGGAGAAGACTCTGCATGGCCATTGCAGCCCTTCGGGTGTTTTGACAACTAGAACAATTAAAACAGTTAGTACCGTACTTTCACCACTAGACTTCTGTGACCCAAATTGTGTTAGCAATGAGAGACACTGCGATTACGTTCGTCGTTATACATGTAGGCCTAATTGTAACACAGAAATCTAAATCTGGCCTTTCATTACTATGCGGAGAAAATAGAATTATGTTAATCCTTGCCGTGATGCGTCATGTGTTTATACATATCCCTGCATCTGTTGTCTTTTGTCTGCCTTCATCCTGCTCTAATATTCATCACATTCATGGCTATCATTCGAGCACAGAGTTAATTTATGTCTAACTTGATCGGACGACGTTGCATTTATAACAGTCGTTTGTTGACGAATACTATGAGGAAGAAGCAGAAGGGTTCAGGTAAACTGAGCAGGTGACATTTGTTGGCTTTGAATCGGTGCTGAGAGATATCGATCAGGGTAAGTCTCGATCGGGGTAAGTCTACTCCACTTTGTGCAGAAGAAATTATAATCGTTCAAGTAACTTGGAAAAGACTTCAAGCCATAACGTTTGGTTGAACTCCTGGCTGAGCTAAACATAACTCCTGGATGCATAGGCCCAATGTAGGAAAAATTAAATATGATTGCCTGATACGAAATCAAACCAAGGAACTCTACTTCGGAGTTAACCAATTTCTAATTCGATAAAAGGGTTCAAAAATTAAAATTAAAATGATTAGAACTTATACTATTTTAATTAGTTTATTTTAAGATTAACTTCGATTTTCTAATGATGTTCATCGCTCTGGCCCCTTCCCTTCCCGAGCATGCTCACATGGAACCCAAATCGGACCACTAATCACATATGCGATCCGTATAGTAAACAAATGGGTCCCATCACGGTGCCCATGGAAATGCTGATTATTAAGGCTAGAAGTAGCCTAAAGATTTTCATATTATATTGAGCTGTGTGGCTATCATGGTTTGAAATTTGCGACGCAAACACAGTCGCATATCTTTTTCTGAGCTTGATTAGACGTTCTGATCCATGATTGTGGCCACTATTCGGTGCACAGTTTTGACCTGTCTTGATGACGTAGGCATATTTTTACAAGATACTTTTTATCCGAAAACGTTAAAATTTACGAATGTCGTATTATCTAAGCGCTCTAAACCTATCTCAAAGGGACTCAATGAAAAAAGTCATTAAGTTTTAACTTAACACTTTGATATTCAAGTTAAAAGTGGTTGTTAAATAACGAATGGCTTACTATGTTACTAATAATCATAATCTTAAGCTGTAAACTTCTAAAACGCTATTCTAAAGCTAAACGCATTAATGAGCGTTAGATCAACAAAGACCATTTTTTAAATATTGTTTACATGAGCGCATTATTGAGCTGTTGCCGATTTTATTAGACTCTACCGATCTCAAAATGGAGAATGTTTTCGACCCTCTGACGAATGAGCAGCAAAATGTCTCATCAACTCAACCAATGTTCCCTAATGATTCAAATTTTCCTCCAGAATTAGCACCTTCTGCTCCGCCTCCACCATATTCAGACCGATCCCAATATGCTCCTCCTTCTCGAATGCCTCCGTTGCGAGCAATGGGTTACCCTGAACACTATGTAAGCCTACCTGCTCCAGGAGGACAGACATATTATCCACAACTGGGAGTCGCTTATCTCGGACCACCTGTTCCCAACTGTCAGGCTCCGCAGCCACAACAGCAGCAGCTGCAACAATACCAGCAGGTAGTTGTTGTGCATAACAATCGAGTGGAACCTGTTCGTGTTGTTCGTCCGCCACCTGTTTCTATGGTCGGAGCAATTGTCATCTCTTGCTTTGTCTTCTGGTTCTGTGGATTAGTTTGCGGAGGACTTGCATTCATCCTGGCCAGTAAGTTACAATGCCGATTATGCAACTCAGGACTTAACAATTGATGTTACTGGGGCAGCAAATGTTGACTGAAATAGCAAGAAATACGAATGAAGAAGAGAAAGAAGAAGAAGAAGAAGATTATGATAAAGATGAAAAAAACGAAAAAGCAGAGACAATAATTGATGATGATGATGACGATGATGATGATGACGACGGTGAATGATGATGATGATGATGATGATGATGATGATAATGATAATAATAATAATAATAATAATGATGGTGGTGAATGATGATGATGATGATGATGATGATGATGATGAGGCGCAGGAAAAAGTAATAATGATGACGAAAAGAATGATGTTATCGAAGATGATGATGATGCTCTGCTGTTTTTGTTCTTCCTATTATTATTATTATTGATGATGATGATGATTATGATGATGATGATAATGATGATGATGATGATGATGATGATGATGGTGGTGATGATGATGATGATGATGATGATAATGATGATGATGATGATAATGATGATGATGATAGTGATAATGATGATGATGATGATTATGATGATGATGATGATGATGATGATGATGATGATGATGATGATAATGATGATGATGATGATAATGATAATGATGATGATGATGATGATGATGATGATAATGATGATGATGATAATGATAATGATGATGATGATGATGATGATGATTATGATGATGATGATGATGGTGATGATGATAATGATGATGTTGATGATGATGATAATGATGATGATGATGATAATGAGTGCTTTGTTTGATTTCAATATTTGACTTCTGGTTCAACAAAGCAGCACGCCAACCATCAACAATGATTCGTCATCAATGCCTGAGAAACTGAGCTGATACATTTTCCGTTTTATTTTGCTATTTGACAGTGGTTGGTCAGAGTTCTGCTGCTGCTGGTGATACTCGTGGTGCCATTCAGATGAGGAACGCATCCCTCTATCTCTCTGGCACTGGAATCGCCATCGCTGTCATTATCATCATCTCTGTTGCTGCTATTTATGTTCCAGCAGCAGTATCTTCTTACAGATACTCTGGAGATGATGACTGAGACAGTTTCTTCTCTCGTCCATATTGCGATTGCAAAAACGAAGTAGATGATGATTGAAAAATCAGCGGCGTTTTTTGAACTAGTAGACTCTATTAACTACCAAAATCAGTCTCAATTCTTTCAAATGATTACTCTATGACTATGAGCTCAGCAGAACACAAATAAAAAGCCGGTTATCGTGACTTGAACATTTGGGGCGCATGTTCAGACCGCGTGACGAAATGCATGGTTTTGGTTATTATGTCTACACATTGTCAACGTGTTCACGATTTCAGTGGCTCTTGGGTGGACTAAGTTACCACGAACCTGGCTATGAACCAAGCCACGACTCTTAAGAAAAGAAACGTAGTCGACAATGATTTAGGCTATCTTCAGTAGAACAAGAAAGCTGGCTTTGTGCCTTTATTCTGCCGATCATTATTCGCAACCTCTCAACTGTTGCGGCATAGGCAGAGCACACTTTGGTCATAAAAGTTTGGAAAATACGTCGATGTAAGTCATGCTTCAATTAGTCTGTTCTGAGAACATGGCATTCGAGTAGAATCTACACATAGCTGGTCTCAACTTCTCGCCTGCTATAGCCATGTAAATCAAGTGCATAAGTTATTGTCATTATTCCTCTCAAACGAATAAGAATCATTGTCATAAGCACAGAGCCGGTTGCACGGCGAGGGACATTTAATGTGCACCTTAGCAGTAGGACTGTTGCTATCAAAATAAAAATGCAGAAGTGTGACTATAGTCATTATAAAGCACCTAATAATAGCTCGCTATATACATGTATATGCCTACGACGATGTTATACAATTGAACATTACCTTACATTAATCTAAGCAACATCAAGGACAGGATCAACCGCATCCTTATGCAAAATTATTTAAATCTCACCATCCACCACTCTTAAGATAATATTCATTTTATAAACTGCAACAGTTAAGGCTATATGGTTAGCAGAACACTGTAACCGAAAAGTATTTAGAAAGTACGGATTTCTCAGCTCTGTAGCATACGAAGAACAGTAAGACTACATCAAAGAACTTATTACGGGACATTGTTTTTCGAGGACTCAGCGATTTGAAGGCATGAAATTACATGTTATTTCGGATGCTGTCTATAATTGCCATTTCTGTGACATCTAAATGCAGTGGACAGACATCAAAAATACATCAGATTACGTCAGAGTATCACAATAGACTAGCCGACATCACGTGACACCAGAGAACATCACATCACACACTATATTACACCACATTAGAGTTACATTACATTGCATCCTTGAAGAAAGTGATCAGGAATTCCCATCGTTAGAAGATTAATAATGTTTCTGGGCCTGTCTCTCTTACTGCCTCTCTCTCACTCTCACTCTCTCTCTCTCTCTCTCTCTCTCTCTGTCTCTCTCTCTCTGTCTGTCTCTGTCTCTCTCTCTCTCTCTCTCTGTCTCTCTGTCTCTCTGTCTCTCTGTCTCTCTCTCTCTCTCTCTCTCTCTCTCTCTCTCTCTCTCTCTCTCTCTCTCTGTCTCTCTCTCTGTCTCTCTCTCTGTCTCTCTCTCGGTCTCTCTCTCTCCTGTCTCTCTCTCTCTGTCTCTCTCTCTCTCCCTGTCTCTCTCTCTCTCTCTCTCCCTGTCTCTCTCTCTCTCTCTCTCTCTCTCTCTCTCTCTCACTGTTGCCTGTTAGTTTGTCTGAAAATTGTTGCTTTGCGTGCACGTCTCTCTGTCTGTTCACCTGCATTCCTACCTGTCTCTTTCTGAGTCATTAAGGAAATAGAAAGAATAAATTACCGGATGGCTCTATTCCTGACTAATTCTGACCTCTAACATTTCTCCAGCAACTGCGATCTATTTCAATATCTTGGGCGGTAGCCGCATAACTGATATCAATAATTTTATTAACTTTTATTCACGGGTTCATACACGACACAAGGTGTAGGCCCATAACATAAAAAAATCATATTGAGACGGTGCCCACCCCCGTGGTCTTTGTATCCCTGTATTCAGGTGCCTGAGTCCTCGTGTTTGAGTCTAAGTCCTTCTCTTATCCCTTAGACTACACTGGTCGCTACGCATCAGTTGGCTTTTCTCGCCCATGAAAGGCCAACCGTTGCCAGTCTAACCTAGAGAAAACCAACATCCTGGTCTGATCAGCTAGAAAAAACCAGCTGTAAAACTTACAGTCTAAACTCGACATAAGACAGTCAAAGGGGTATTTAAGAAAAGTTTGAACAGGTGCGTATGCTTTCAATTGTTTTGTAGAGCTTTCCTTTCAAGCCTCTTAAACTAAATGCCGGAAGTATATTAATTAGTATATTCTTAACAGCTCTCCATAGGCAAGGAAGTCGTTTCTGCATAAAAATACTTTCAACAGGAATAATTAAGATACTATGATAAACGACAAAACAGACCCTAAATAATAAAGCAAATGAGAGAATGATGGAGAAGAGAAATTAGGTACAACAGGCGAAGCGCAGTTATAAAAAAGAATTATATAGCGTCTATCAAGTTTCTTTCTTAGACCTCTGAAAATACGTCTATTGTATAGAGACACTTGTGTCACGATAATTATGAGCCTGTAAATTGTAGCTGTTACATGTATTTCAACTGGAGAAAGATTTTTAAATATTCAGTTTTAAACTAGAATCAAGCCATCACTAGGCAGACCTGAACTACATGTACTATGTTTAAGCCACACGAATAGCTAAATAAAACTTAATACAGCTTGAGATTATTGTTGTTTGGCTACAAATAAATGATTGATTGAGATACATTACAGGAGTCTTGTGTATCAAGCGTTCTAAAACATCAACTGAAAAAGTGCATTATTGACAAGACCTGTAAGATTTGTGTTTAATGCGCAATTATACAACTTGAAGTTGATTTGTAATTTAATAGGGAGTAAACTATTTTGTAATGGATTAGAGGCCCTTAATTAATTGGTTTTCTGCTAATATTGATCTTTAGACAACCGATCGCAAAATGGATAACGAGTACGTACCTCTTCGACACGATAAACAAAATGTCTCATCAACTCTCTCGATGTACCCTCCGAATTCAAGTTCTCCCGAATCCGCCCCGCCTCCACCGTATTCAAATCCATCCCAATACCCTCCAACTTCTGGAATACCTTACCCTCATCAATATCCACCACCGAATTCAGCGATGGGCTACCCTCAACCATTTGTAGCTCCTCCAGGAGGACAACCTTATTATCCGCAACCAGGGGTAGGCTATCCCGGACCACCAGTTCCCAACTATCAGGCTTCTCAACCACAACAGCAACAACAACAACAGGTGGTTGTTGTGAATAATCAGCCAATCGGAGTGGCACCTGTTTTCGTTGTTGGTGAACCACGTTTTTCTATGACGGGAGCAATTGTTCTGTCGTGCATTGTCTACTGGTGCTGCGGATGGCTGTTCGGAGGAATCGCATTCATCCTGGCCAGTAAGTCAGCTCAGGATTTACAATAGACATGATTCTTTCAACTAAGGCGCTATATTATTATCATTATTATTATTATTATTATTATTATTATTATTATTATTATTATTATTATTATTATTATTATTATTATTATTATTATTATTATTATTATTATTATTATTTTTTTTTTTTTTTTGCCCTGAGGTACTTCATTCCCCCAGGGTCTTAAAAATGATAAAAGAAATTATTATTATTATTATTATTATTATTATTATTATTATTATTATTATTATTATTATTATTATTATTATTATTATTATTATTACTACTACTACTACTACTACTATTATTATCATTATTATTTTTTGGCCCCGAGGTATCACAGATCACTCAGGGATTAAACATATATCCGGAGAGCAAAACAAATCCTTCTGGGACGGTTAGAATTCGTCAAGATCCGGCGGGGCTGAAGTTCCTTGGAAGGCAATGGCGATAACGCGTTTAGAATGTCATGACCTTCTAGTACCTCGGTCTCGGTCTGCCAGATCACAGCATCTTGTCTATACCTCTATTGGCCCTATGCTGTGGAATGACCTTCCTCCTACAACTCGTGCTGAGATCTTATCTGGGGGCACTACTGTTTCTGCCCGTTCTCTTAAGCCTTTTCTTTTTCGAGGAGTTCCTCCCAATGATTATCTGTGTGCCTTCTATTCTGGCACAGTGTAAAACCCGATTTCCGAGTGGATACTCTAGTACCCAATAGTCATCACATATTATTTTTCGTGCATCACTGGACTAATCCATATTTCGTTTGTTTTACTTTTCGACAGTGGTTGGCCAGAGTTCGGCTGCTGCCGGTGATATTCGTGGTGCCATTCGTCTGAGGAACGCATCCATTGCTCTCTCGATCGTTGGTATCGTCATCGCTGTCACTGTCGTCGGTGTTGCTGCTGGAGTTATCAGCGCAGCAACAAGAAGAAATTATTATTACTATTGCCCCGGTTACTATACCTATGGTTCTTACAGGTCTTCATATTACTATTATTGCAAGTAGGGATTCGACCGAAACTGAAAATCATCTTCATTTATCTGCTCTGTATATGTATATATCATTTTAATAATCATAATTTTGGATTACATGAGCTTATGCTAGATATTTTCATTTAATTTTGAGAGGCGGACAAGATGTTTATTTCTATGAATATTTAGACATTCTTCGTCTCAGGCTTGTCTTCTTGGTGTTTTCATGTATCCGGACATTCTGGAATCTTATAAGGAACATTTATAAACACCTTATGAATACTATGGTGCACAGTCAGTCTTTTGTTGCTTCTCTTGTGGGCATTTGAAGAGATTTAATATACTGAACTTGGGTTAACGAGACGTTTATCGAACTTATATTTGTTTAATTAAATCTGCGTTTTTCCTATGTACCCGATAAAACATAATTATACTGATGTTTGTGTTTGCCTAAGTGTTAAAGTGCGTTTGAAGGACTTTCCCAGTCGGGCTAAAACACAAATAGAGGGAACAACCTGTTGTGAGTTTTAGGTGATCTGCTGATGCCACCTTTCATTGAGGGTCTTTTAATTAGATCTCAGTCTGAGCTTCTCTTTCCAAAGTAAAGCGAAATCTATTGCTACGAATTTTATGCCAAAAGTTCCGTGCATATATTTAAGTCGTTCCCATTTAG
This sequence comes from Aporrectodea caliginosa, assembly GCA_020284085.1. Taxonomy (NCBI): domain Eukaryota; kingdom Metazoa; phylum Annelida; class Clitellata; order Crassiclitellata; family Lumbricidae; genus Aporrectodea; species Aporrectodea caliginosa. Next base: position 1,430,889 of record JACEVL010001161.1, read on the forward strand.
ATAAGATAGAAAGCCGTTAATGCAACGATCGTGAGTTAATTTAATGGGCGCTATATACATGTACACGCTGTGACGCTGGTACGTACCTGCATGGCCCCATGTTAGGAATCCCAACAGGTTCGCATGCAGATGATGTTTACTACCATAATTTATGTCAACTGCACATTTTATAGGCCTATTCGTTAACTTTTCCCAACGCACTCAAGTTAACCTGAATTTAAGCACAGGGGCTTCAAAAGCTAGGCTACACATCGCTTGCATTTCTATAAGGAACAGATGAAAACATTCACGTATTGCTAAGCTGCAACCTGTAGTAGGCCTAACTATGACACTACAGCATAGTTCGTCATAGTTAGTAATCGAACACAAAAGGACCAAACGGTCTTAATAGTGACGCCCTACGATGGATCATCAGCCTATATTGCTCCTACTTAGTACAACCAGTTAAAACTGCTTTTTAAGCTCTGGAGAGAGTGCATTTGAAGAATTTCACACTCATACGGCCTACTTTACTCTCAAAGACTCTAAGAAATCTATATTATATAACTTAACGAAAGACATAAACAAGTCTGTATTGTTTGGGAGCATCAAGAAAATAAGTGACTTTTGGTCATGTGTCCCGTTCAAAGTTCACGAGTGGGACAATAATTCTTACCAGCCCCAGGATAGATCTACATAGAGTCTTTCGGAAGAGATGATCAAATTCAAGGAGTTTTGATATTTACATTATCATAATTATTCAGCAGTGGTTTAATTTGTCTGTGTAGTTATTTTTGCTTCGCATTCAGGTGTGTGTGTCCACAGTTTAACGGCAGCTTATGACAACATAGGCCGTTGCCGCCGACACAGATTAGTTTTGGCATATTACAGCTCTTACTAACTAATTCCTACGCATTCAGGTCATGAAGGTCTTGTGACTTATGTCACAGACATAAGTCATAGACAGCTCAAGAAACATTTTCAATCCATCTTAGGATCTTACCTTTTTCAGGTGTGTTTGATTGCGATGTCAAGTGTTTCAAAAGGCGCTTTAAAAATAACCAGATGTTTCTAATTCATTACCGTTGCTCTATTCACACTGACAGTTTGTAATTACTTCCGCTTTTGTGTCGATGGTTTGACTCATAACGTCATACGTTGCTTGGTTGTGGTCTTGTCTACGATTCAGCCAGAAAGGTATTTACTCTAATTAGTTAGGCCTACTGGGTTTTAAAATTAATGTTGCGACAACAGATAGCAGATAAGATATCAGCAATAATCATGCAGTAGTTTTAATTGAACTGGTATTGAATGAAGCAGTGCGTAACGTTTGTACTATAGTATCATTCTGTTTTATCCTTTCCACCTTTCTGAGGTAGATCTCACTTCTTACTCTTCTCCAATCCTGCAATCTTGGAATCGTCTTCGATAAAAACCTTACCTTTTCCGATCATATCACCCAGATATTTCGCAACTGTTGCATACTAATTCGTGACCTTCGTCAACACCGTAACAGAAAAGTATTTAGAAAGTACGAATTTCTCAGATCTGTAGCATAATCAAGAAGCACGAGGACTACATCAAAGAACTTATTACGGACCGTTGTTTTTCGAGAACTCAGCGATTTGAAGAACTTACATCGTAAATCGAGACAACTCTTTCATGTCGAGCTCAATTTTTGTTAGTACGAAGATAGTCTTTGCTTTTAATCCTTTCTGGTCACTGACTATTGACTATTAAGGCCGCCTCAAATGACATGTTATTTACGATGCCGTGTAAATTGCATTTCTATGACATGAAATGCAGTGGAAAGACATGAAAATACTTCAATTCACGTCAGAGAATACGACATCACATTAGACTAGCCGACATCACGTGACACCAGAGAACATCACATCACACCACTGTTCATCGCATCACACTAGCTTACATCGCATTACAGTTATATTGCATTGCACCGTTGAAGAAAGTGATCATGAATTCCCATCGTTAGAATATTAATAATAATATTTCTGAACATGTCTCTCTAACTGCCTCTCTCTCTCCCACTGTCTGCCTGTTAGTTTGTCTGAATATTGTTGCTTTGCGTGCTCGTCTCTCAGTCTGTTAACCTGCATTTATATCTGTCACATTAAGCAAATAGAAAGAATAAATTAACGGATTGCCCTTCTCCGGAATAACTCTGGCCTCTAAACCTTAGATCGCCAGCGACTGCGATCTATTTGAATTTTCTGAGCGGTACCCGAATAACTGATACCATTATTATCAATATTAACGGTTATTTACGGGCTTATGCTCGACACACAGCGTAGGCCCATAACATTGTCTGTTAAATCATATTGAAATGGTACCCTCCGTCGCCTTTGGTTCTCAGTATTCAGGTGCCACAGTTCTCGTGCTTGAGTCTAAGTCCTTATGTTAGCCTATCGCTTAGACTACACTGTTGGTTACGCATCAGTTGGCTCATCTCGCCCAAGAAAGGCCAACAGTGCCCAGCTTACCCTGGAGAAAACCAACGTCCTGGTCTAATCAGTCAGTAAAGGCAGTTTTAAAACTTACAGTCTAAACTCGACATAAGACAGTCAAAGGAGTATCTAAGAAACGTTTGAACAGGTACTAATGCTTTGTTTCGTTTTCCTTTCAAGTATTTGATTTAAAAGCCGAAACTATATTAATATCAGTACATTCTTAACGGCTCTCCATTCGTTCATTCATTCAGAGCATTTATATAGCTACTCAGAAGCGATCCCGGCCCAGCCACGACTAAAGAAAAAAGACTTGAGGGACTTGTAGAACCCTGCCGGTTTATAGGCAAGAAAGTAGTTTTAGCATAAACAAGCATTCGACAAAAAAACAAGCTCTAAATAATAAAAGAACTGAAAAATTTGATGATGTGAAATTAGATACAACAGATAAATTGTGGAGCTATACAAAACAATTATATAGCGCCTCTCAGGTTCCTTTCTAGGACCGCTGAAAATACGTCCATTGCATTGAGAAACTTGTGTCAAGATATGAACTTGTAAATTGTAGCTGTTACATGTATTTCAACTGAAGAAGGACTTTTAAACACCTCAGTTTTAAACTAGAATCAAGTCATCACTAAGCAGGCCTTAACTACGATCTTTAAGCCACAAGAATATCTAAATAAATTTAATACTGCTTGAGGTATATTATAGGAGTTTTATTTATCAAGAGTTCTAAAACCTTAACTGAAAAAGGACCTCATTGACAAAGCCTGCAAGATTTTTGTTACATGCGCTATTATAGCCTACAATTTGCAGCTGATCTGAAATTAAATAAGGAATAAGCTATTGTGTAATGGATTAGAGGCACTAGATTTACACATGAGAATTTTAAACTATTAACATGAAACGTTCAATTGATTTTCTGCTAGGATTAATATTTAGACGACCGATAGCAAAATGGAGAATGAGTACGAACCTAATCGACACGAGAAGCAAAACGTCTCATCAACGCTTTCGATGTTCCCTCCAAATTCAAATTATCCCGAATCTTCCCAGCCTCCACCGTATTCAAATCCATCCCAATACCCTCCAACTTCTGGAACATCTTACTCCCAACAATATCCACCTCCAACTGGAATGCCTTACCCTCAACAATATCCACCCCCCAATTCAGCTATGGGTTACCCTCAACCATATGCACCTCCTCCAGGAGGACAACCGTATTACCCACAACCGGGTTTCAGCAATCAGCAGCAACAGGTGGTTATTATGAATGCTAATCATCCAATGGGAGTGGCACCTGTTTTCGTTGTTGGTCAACCACGTATTTCAATGACGGGAGCTATTGTTCTGTCGTGCATCGCCTACTGGTGCTTCGGATGGCTGTTCGGAGGAATCGCATTCATCCTGGCCAGTAAGTCAGCTCAGGACTTCACATAATAGTAATAGTAATAATAATAATAATACAATAATTCTACAATAGATAATGTTCAAGTCCCTGAGGGATCCTGTATACCTCGGGGCATAAAAAAATAATAATAATAATAATAATAATAATAATAATAATAATAATAATAATAATAATAATAAATATAATAATAAATATAATAATAAATAAAATAATAATAATAATAATAATAATAATAATAATAATAATAATAATAATAATAATAATAATAATAATAATAATAATAATAATAATAATAATAATAATAATAATAATAATAATGATAATGACCAGTCTACAACGCTTATCAGTCGCCCTACAAATTGGAAATTCTCTATCTGTTTTAGGCACCACAGATTGCAACAACAGTAGCCCAGGACTGAACGAAGGCTTATAAAAATATTGAAAACAGTTACTTTTAATCAGTCTGTACATAAGTTTGTTGGCTTTATGAAGAAATAAATTTGTTATAATAATGATAATAATAATAATTATAATAATAATAATAACCTTTATTTTAAGAACCATGATTTTAAGAACTCTGATTTTAATAATAATAATAATAGCCTAATAATAATAATAATAACAATAATAATAATAATAATAATAATAATAATAACAACAACAACAACAACAATAACAATAATAATAATAATAATAAAATATAAACAATAATAATAATAATAATAATAATAATAATACTGAATCATGCAGAGCAATGTTTAAAATTGTTAACCAATTTAAAAAAAAATTCATGTGAATTAAAATAACTTGGGAAGATCATTTTCCGTATAAATAAAGTGCATTCTATAATATTAATCGGTATTAAATAATTATTTCTCAACTACAAAACAAAAGACAAAGTCAGAAAGAAAAAATAGTGATAAGCGGGACCTTCAAACAAAAAGAGATAGCTTGAGTCAATTAATTAGCACAGTTAGGCCTAGGGTTAATCCTAAATTTGAGTAGGACAAATAGACTAATTTGTACATTTTCTATTGTCAAAGTCATCAATAAACTGTACAGCGGATATTCAGAAGCCTATATAGTTTATCATTGGCAACTAATTAAATCCATCGTTAATACTGAAAATAAGGATACGATTATAAAAGAAATATTAATTAATGGCAATAAAATAGACGACTCTGAACTTTTAGCGGATATATTTAATACCCATTTTACGAACTTACCTAAATCTCTAGCACAAAATATACCTCTATCAAAAAAATCATATCAAGATTATATGCCGGCCTCTTCACTGAATTCCTTTGCTATGCTACCGACTTCTTCCTATGAGCTAATTGCTATCAACAAAACCCTTAAAGATACTCACAGTACTGGACCTGATGACCTCAATCCGCATGTATTATCACCACTTATGAATATACTAGCAACTCCACTAAGCGAAATAATAAATTGCTCGATTAGAACTGGAGAGGTTCCATCTGATATTAAATTAGCTAAAGTAATACCGATTTATAAACAAGGAAATAAAAATGAGGTTTCTAACTTCAGACCTATCTCTATATTACCTTTTTTTCCAAGTTGTTTGAGAGGGTTATGTATGACAGGCTGTACTCTTTTATTAGCCAATCTGAAATCCTTTACCCCTTCCAACATGGCTTTCAGCCAGGGCATTCGACATATATGTCACTAATTGATATTCAGGATAAAATCTCTCAAGCCATGGATAACAATGAATATTCCATTGGAATTTTTCTCGACCTAGCCAAAGCATTCGATACGGTTGACCATAAAATCTTGTTATATAAACTTGAAACTTATGGAATCAGAGGAGTTGCACTTGCATGGTTTTCAAGCTACCTAAATAACCGACGCCAGCAAGTTTCTTGTAATGGCAAACTATCAAGTTTTCAAAACATAGTCTTTGGGGTTCCTCAAGGCTCAATACTTGGGCCTCTACTCTTTTTAATATACATCAATGATCTTCCCAATTCTGCATCTCTTCTTCATTACATTCTCTTTGCAGATGACTCCAATGCCTTCTACTCACATGCCTCATATGACCAATTAATTAAAATAGCAAATAATGACCTAGAACTAGCTAATGACTGGTTTAAAGCCAACAAACTCTCCCTTAACCTATCTAAAACAAATTACATCATCTTCAGGTCTAACAATAAACCTGTTCCAACTCCTGACAATGCTCTGACAATTGAAAATAAGTTAATTCCTCAAGTCTCTTCATCCAAATTCCTAGGGGTTTACATTGACCAACACTTAAAGTGGGACATACATATTGCCGAAATTGCTAAAAAATCTCTAAAAACACTGGAATAATTCGCAGGATATCCTATCTGCTTCCAACACACATACTCAAAAATCTATATTTTACACTTATACATCCTTATTTAAACTATTGTAATTTTGTCTGGACATCTACATATGACACTCACTTACTAAAACTAAACATACTACAGAAAAAAGCTATAAGAATTATTGCCAAATCTCCTATCAACACCCACACTGACCCACTGTACTTGCAACTTAACCTCCTGAAAATATCTCAGATTAAATTTCTTCAAACTAGTATATTTATGTACCAGTATGATAATAACCTCCTCCCACAAGCTTTCTCGGCCTACTTCAAACCAAACTTACTTGACAGGGCCATTCGAAATAAAAGAGTCTACATAAGCATCTTTGCCAGAACAAATACCCGACAGTTTTCTATCAAATACCAGGGTCCCCTCATATGGAATAGCATACCAGAATGTGTTCGTGCGGCCATGAGTCTAGCCTCATTTAAAATCCAAATCCGTGCACACACAATAAAAAATTGTTAAATAAGAAATGTTAAATAGCATTGCATTTGTTCAGTTCTTTTTTGGTCTTTTTTGGTTTTATTGTCTTTTGTTTTACCCTAAGGCGGAGGGAAGCTACCTCAACGCTGTTATTTCTGGGCTCCCAAGCTACTGCCACTGTGTTAAGTATTTGTCACTACTAAGACTCATTGATATTATTTTGTAAATAGGCCCCCACTCAGCGGGATTATTCCCTTCGGGTAAGCCTATTGCTCCCTTATGTATGCTGTGATAATTGCATATTAAATGATTATGCTTTATGTTTAATTACTGTTAAATATTATTTGTTTTGTGTCTTTGTGTTATTGGGACCAATAAACAAATTGAATTGAATTGAAATTCAGATGTAGTCACAAGTCACTCTTAGAATATCTTCCCTGGTCAGAGGACACATGCAGAGAAGCGCCCATGTAGCCCATGTTTAAATCCGGCCCCGCAGATGATAACATGTTTAACACAAGTCGAGCTTAACTGTTTGGCAGCCTGCAAGGCGCCCATCTATCCTACTACTCATTTTACAGTCGCCCCTAGGAAGTTGAAGGCTGAGTCAACTTTTAGGGGCTGGCAGGTTTCGATCCCGCGTCCTTCAGATCTTCGTGTCAGAGCAGAGCACAGTTTATTGGCTTTGATGTCGACGCTCCTTCGCGGTGACTGAAATTATTTATACTTGCTTTGCACTTCAACTAAACAATGGGAATATTTTCTCTTATTTTCCGAAAGCTTCCTATTTTACGTAGGGCCTATAAGTTGTTCTAACATTTTAAATATTTTGTGTGCCTTCGATTTAGGTGCAATTTGAAAACCTTACCTTAGAGTTGCCAGGCCAACACGCCCCCACCATCACAGTTCGTCGTGCATCACTGCACGAAAAACAGTGCTAATACATTTTCTTTTTATTGTTCTCGACAGTGTCTGCTCAGAGTTCAGCTGGTAGTGGTGATATGCGTGGTGCCATCCGGCTGAGGAACATATCCTATGGTCTGTCGATCGCTGGCATCGTCATTGGGATCATCATCATCGCAGTTGTTGCCGGTGTCATCGGATCAAGAGCCAGATATTCCAGAAATTATTATTACTGCAACGGTTACTATTACTACGACTATTGCATGTACTGATTCGACAGAAACTGAAAATCATCTTCATTTATCTGCTTTGTATCATTATAATATTCATAATTTTCAGATTGCTGCTTGACCTTGCGTCAAACCCTTTCAGACTTGAGAGGCCGTCAAGATGTTTATTTCTATTAATATTCAGATATTTTTCGTCTGTGGTCTACCATCATGGTTTTCTCATAAATGGATTAAGCAGTGCACAGTTTATCTTTAATTGCTTCAACTGTGGACATTTTATGAGATTAAATATATAGAACTTGGGTTAACAAGACGTTTACCGAAAACTTAAATCTGTTTGATAAAATCTGCGCTTATTCTATGTAGGCCTACCAAATAAAACATAAACTGATGGTTGGTGTTTGCTAAAGTCTAAAAGTGCGTTTTAAGGAATTTGTTCAGCCGGGCAAAAGCAGAAATGAAGTGAGAAAACCGTCGTCAGCTGTGGGTGATCTACTGTTACCTGTCACGATCTCCCTACTGTTTTTAATTTTTACACATTAAGAGATCAAACCAGCGGAGGGGTCAACCACACGGATCCTTCTTCTCCACTTGTTTCTGTCACTATTATCTTCTTCCTTCAATCCGAGAGACTTTACAACAAGATCTGAAGGCTATCAGATCTAAGCTAGAAGATACTAGTGCCAGAAACATATTTGGAATCAGCTTCCAAAATTTAGGTAAGAACATTTATAAATTGCTCAGTAGCAAACAAAAGATATTTTTTTGTCGCTCAGTGTTATTCATTAACAAACTTAGCTTCAACTGCTGCTGCTTATCCAATGCAACCTGATTTTTCTTTCCTCTGGTGATATTCAAATAACAGACCTTGGTTTTTAAAGTATCACACGACTGTCATTGATGTTTAACTGGTGTACAGCGTCCTTGTTTCTGGTTCGGTTGAGCGACGGCGCTATGTGAATGATATTAATCGTCGTCTTATTATGTTTCTTGATGTTACTGTGGTTGTGGATGCGGAACTGGATAAAAATATTATTTCTGAGCAGATATAAAACTGAGGAAAGTGGAGCTGAGATTCTGGGAAGGTGCGTATGGCTTAGGGTAGCCTACACTTGACATCACACGTGGCTATTTTAGAAGACAAGGTGTGTCTGATTGAGAAGCAGTGTCGTATGATCGGAGTTCACTTGACCTGGTTGCGGCAGCAGAGAAAACGAGAGACAAGATTAATGACAAATTTATAATCCAAGTGGGGCTTTACAAATTTTCTGAATGAATGAAGACAAAATAAAATCCAATAAATCAGAGAAAACAGAAGTTAAGCCACGGAGAACAAGCAAGTTGTGTTTCAAGTTTACTTCTGAATGAAATAATTATAGAACTGAATGAAAGCACACAAACTGTGCAGTGAATTCTACTGTGCCTACTTCACGAATGTCAGCATTAAACGAAATTCTGTTATGTCTAAAATTCGATCGAGTCATATATTCAGCCCAGAGAGATCTGTGTCTCTTCCTCGTTGAATCAACAGTAGTAGTAGTAGCCATTGTAGGAATCGTAGCAACGACTCAGAGTAGATCTAGTGGTATAATAACTATAACGAGGATTAGATGCATGTACGTTAGCTGCAACAACAGCGATGATGATGATGACTGCACAGACAATGCCAGCGATCGAGAGACCATAGGATGCTTTTCTCATCTGAATGGCACCACCAGCATCACCTGCAGAAGCCGAACTCTCGCCAACCACTGTTAAAGACCAAAATAATAATATATATTCCATCCAATTCAGTTGTCCACGACTTTACTCATATTATTGGAAGACGAATCGATTAAATTACTTTAAATCTGCAATAACTGAAAATTGTAATTACTGTTATAACAGTGAATTTAGAAAGCGCAACTTCTGGAGAAATGCATCAGCGGCGGTTTAACATTTCACTTTCCTCCAGAAAGCGGCGCAAAATAGATTTTGCCAAAAATTCATACAGAGAACATTTGAGGTCCGACGTAATTATAGTTTCGGTGTTTCAGTTTCGAACTAAGGAATGTTGTTTAAAACAAATGGAATTTTAAATAGGCCTACGTGTCCGTAACGTCTAGGTGTCGAATCTCACGCTATTTGCCTTTTTTAAGTTCACCGCAAAGGTTAGCTAAGAATAGGTCTTCACAATGCATCATAGATAGCCTAGTCAGCCCAGTTCTATAGTTTAGATACTTTAATATAATATGGCCTAATGTATATACACCGTGATTCCATGAAAAGTAAGCCAAACTTTGTATTTCATATAAGTTCTTCTAACATGAAAACAGTAATTAATATTTTGTTGAAGAAACTCTCAGTAGTAGCCTATTGTTTGATTATTTAATTAAAGATGTTCAAAATGTCCTCCTTCTGCTTGCATGCAAGCCTGGAGGCGCTGGCGCCATTGGGCAACGTTTTCTTCAGTGCGTGCTGACCTTCGTCTGCCACTAACAATGACGCGGTCGACTGACCCTGTTACCCTAATAATTTTTCGAAGCAATTTATCTAATCCGCTTCTGGTCCAGTGTTTTTCTGGAAACACTTGTAGAAATTGACGGCTGCTGTAATTCTTGGGTTCCATCAAAACTTTTATCTTGTGTAAATCTTCTTTACTAAAAGGCATTTTTTCGGAAATGCTAGTTTCTTGTTTATGTTTTCACTCGTATTATCGTCTGCTTTTTGAGTAGGAAATATAAACCGGAAGTCATTAAAATTAAAAACTGAGTATGTGCATATTTTTATTTTGAAAATATCATTAATAAAATATAGTTGAAGTTTGAATATTTGTTTATAAAGTTTGGCTTACTTTTTATTGAATCACCGTGTAGATAAGTTCAGAACAACATCATGTCAATCATGCATCTAAAGTTTGTCAAGTAAAGGCTATCTAATGAAACGTTGAATTTTAAAGAATAACCTACTTAAACCAGCATATCTTGTCTATTAGTTAATTTGATTATAATTGTAGCCTATCTAGCCTCCCCAAATAAACGATTATAATAATAGTAGCAAATCATTGACTACACGAGAGTCCCTTTGTGCAGGAATTGTCGCTTTCACCGGTGTTCCCTTGCATTCTCCATCTTGTGTAGATACCTCTGCTTGGTCGTGGGCTGCATCGGCCATTCTTCAAAAACTCTCTGCAGATGGCCACAAGACGCTACTTCTCTCCAAGCTAAAATCTTCAGTTGGCTGCCACTCGTGCAACTGACATTATTATGTCCTCTCACTTGTAACCATACAAGTGAAGTTTCGCAAAAAACGTCTGATAACTCTAGGCACAGATACGCTCCAGATATACCATTATACCGCAACAGGAAAGTTCGATGTAGATCTCTCGACGCTAATTTCACTCCCAAGCGTTTGTCGGATGGGGTTTACTCGCCTGACTCTACTGTACGACACGACTTATCGCTAGATCGAAGAAACTGTCTTTCTACTCGATCGACCAGCACCGGAGGGGTTCTTGACCTTTTACGCAAAAACGTCTTTCGTCTTCGATAGGGAACACATCAATTGATCCAGTGTGATTCTCGTTAACGATAACGATAACGAAAATGTTCGTTAACGAAAATAAAATGATTTCGTTAACGATAACTATAACTATAACTAAAAAATATCATTAACTATAACTATAACTATAACGAAAATAACAATAACGATAATTCATCTTTATTTTCGTTAATAAAAAAAATAAAAAAAGTGCAATATGGACGATTCGACATAAATGAGAACGAAAAATGCGATATTTTTATTATGCAATTTGTCAGTTACTTTCGAAACTCGTGTATCCATGAAGCTGAATGCACCCATGCTTCAGCGGCTTTCAAAGCTCTGAGCAAATTGTGAAACAGCGTGTTAATACGCACAATTTTGCTTATAGCCTTAATTATTTTAACTAAGTACTGACTAAACTTAACTAAAATAAAAATCCATTAACTATAACTGTGGCTATAAGCCTATAACTAAAATAAAATCTGTAAGGAGAATTACACTGAATTGATTCCATTCAAGGGCTTGGCATCTTGAAGATACATGACCTAAGTTACACATACTTAATGCTGTTTATGTTTAAATTTAAACATAATATTCTGCCTCCGTTGTTTGAGAATTACTTCACATTAGTGTCTCACATTCATACATTAAATACACGCAGTTCCCACAGATATGCAGCTGTCCCTTTTGCCCGAACTACCTGTCGCTACAATTGCTTGAGAATAATTGGACCACGTCTTTGGAACTCCTTGCCTATAGATATTTCAAGTGAAAGTAGTGTAACAAAGTTTAGAGCTAAAATAAAAGAATCCCTGATTCTGCATGTTAAAAAATTACCACATTACCACATAATGACATCCTATGTTTTGTGTTGGAAGTATTATGGAATAACCAGTATAATGAGCTAACTTTGCAACTGCACTGATCTTTGAGCTGTTTCCGATGAATGTAAATTATGCATAAAATTGGTTAAACATGTATATTAATGACTGTAAAATTGGCATTTGTCTATGGATAATCGTTAAGAAGGTCACCTAAATGAGGATGATGACAATATGACTGTAGTAACCATGTTTTTGTCATGCATAGTGCACTGAACCTGTTATCAACTATAGGGATGATAGTGCTTATTGCTGGGTCTTTGATAACATTAATAGGAGTCTTGGTGCTGAAGTTTTCTTACTGATGTTTATTGCTGGTGGTATCTCTATTAATACTGTTACTGTTATCGCTATGTTTGTTATTATTACGCTGTTATTATTATTACTATTATTATTATTATTACTATTATTATTATTATTATTATTATTATTATTATTATTATTATTATCATCATCATAAAAATATTATTATTTTTATTATTATTATATTATTCTTGCTACTATAATTAGGATTAATGATTGTTTCAAGAACTGAACTATTTGCTCATGTTAACTCAGAAATGTGAAGACTGTAACACAGAAATAGGGGCCTAACTCTGTATAAGCGTTAGCTTTTGTAGGGCTCCTTTTGTACTTGACTGAGATTATGTTTGCTTTGATGTGATGAGTGGTACAATAAAGAAGAATTGATTGATTTCGACTCACGGAGGCAAAATTCAGTCAACTGAGCAGAAGACTTTTTCGTAGTCCGTTAACTTTCAATTGATCCAATCACGGCTCACCACATAACTTCTGCATTGTCGAAAAACCTCAAAATTCCTCGAATCCTAGCTAAATATTTTATCCTCTGCAATGTGGTTTAGATGCTGGTTTATAAATTAACTAGCATAATTAAACTAACATGTATTAATCTGTATCTCCCTAACCCTCTACATAACATAAACATGGCCTTACATAATTTAAATTACAATGAGTGGTCAAGGGATATCAATACAGTGCCAATCAGAATTATTTCACTGGAGTAGGAATTGAATTAAAATTTAAAATCGGTTGTTATTCTCGGCCGAAGAATTGCAGTTGAGTGATTACTTACAGGCCAGAATGAATGCGATTCCTCCTAACAGCCATCCACAGCACCAGAAGACGAAGCAGGACAGAACCATTGCTCCGACCATAGAGACAGGTGCACGTATGGCAACAGGAACTGGTGCCACTGCGGTTGGCTGACTGTTCACAACAACCACCTGTTGCTGCTGCTGCTGTTGTGGCTGCGGAGCTTGATAGCTGGGCAATGGTGGTCCGGGATTGACTACTCCTGGTGGTGGATAATATGGTTGTCCTCTTGGAGTTTGTGCATATGGTTGATGGTAACCCACAACTGGAGCAGGTGGTGGATACTGTTGGGGGTAAGGCATTCCAGAAGTTGGAGGGTATTGTGATGGGTCTGAATACGGCGGAGGCGGGGCGGTAGGGGATGATAGGGCAGAATTTGAATTCGGATGTAACATTGATGAAGTTGATGAGACAGTTCGATTCTCGTGTTGCATAGGCTTAGCGTTATTCTTCAATTTGCAATCGGTTGTCTAAATTTAACAGTCAACTATTTAACAGTCAACTGCAAGTTTTATCCCAACGCATTCGACAAAAAAATCTTAGTTGGGTTGAGTTGAATTTATTGAACCATAGAGTTTTAGTCATGGAGGCGTTTTTTTCTGTTAAGGCTTTAGAACGCTTGATATACAAGACTTGATATACAAGACTTCTATAATGTGTGTCATGTTCAATATTGTATTAATTTCCTTAGTTATTCTTCGTTGCTTAAGCAGCATAGTTCAGGCCTCCATCATAATGGTTTGATTCCAGTTCAAAACTGAATTGTTTAAAAGTCCTTATCCAGTTGAAATACATGTAACAATTACAGTTTACAGATGCTTATCGTGTCATTAGTTTCTCTATGCAAAAGACGTATTTCTAGCATTCCAAGAAAGAAACATAAAAGGCGCTATGCAATTGTTTTGCATAATTACACTTCACCTGTTGTATCTAATTTAACTTCTCCATCATTTGCTTATTTGCTTAAAAAAAATTTAGAGCCTGTTTCGTTGTTTATTATAGTATCTTAAGTATTCTTTGTCTACTGAAAATGACTTTCTAGCCTTTAACAATGTATTGGTTATTTATTTATTTCTAGCCGTTAAGAATGTTTTGGTTGATTTATTTATGGTATTTATGTTAAATACTTTACAGAAAAATAACGCCAAGCATACCTTCCTGTTCAAGCTTCTCTAAAATACGCCTTCAACTGACGGATGTCGAATTTAGACGGTAAGTTTTAAAGCTGCTTTTTCTGGCTGATCAGACCAGGATCTGGGTTTTCTACAGGATTGGCTGGCAACGTTTGGTCTTCTTAGGCGGGAAAAGACAAGTGAAACGTAACCAACAGAGCAGCCTAAGGGATAAGAGAAGGATTTCGACTCACTCAAGATGACGCAGGCAGCTGATCGTATGAATACAAAGACGTCCGGGGTACCTTTTCAATAATTATGATGTAGGCTATTAGACAATGTTCTAGGCCTACGCTGTGTGTCGTGTATGAGCCCTAATATTGATATTTGGTAGGCCTGTTTTCGGTTTCCGTGAAGGGAGTTCAAATAGATAGTAGTCGCTGGTGACGGTTAGAGGCCATAATTATTCAGGAGTAGGACAATCCGTTAATTTATTCTTTCTATTTGCATAATGACAGAGTCTTACAGAGTCATGCAGATATTCAGGTAAACAGACAGTGAGCATTACGTTCGATCGCATGTTAGGTCTGGAGCGTCTCTGGTGAGTCTGTCTTGAAGTGGCGTATTAAAGACCCTACTTACGTCATACGTACTTACTTATAAATATGCAAATACAATTACAATAATACAACATGTTATTCGTTATTCAACAAATCACCTGTACGTTGAATAACAATGCATTCTGCCTTATATCGGTTTTTGCCACAGTGAGGCGATTTCCTGCTTAGGATTTAGAAGTTCATATACTTGGTCTGATCAGCAAGAAAACCCAGCTTCAAAACTTACCGTATTAATTCGACATTATTCAGTCAAAGGCGTATAAAATGTAAGAAACGTTTGAACAGGTACCTATACTTGGCGTTGTTTGCTTTCAAGTCTTTAACTTAAATGCCGGATTTAAATAAATTATAAATAGACGAAATAAAAATAAATTATTGCACTTTTAACAGCTCTCCACAAGCAGGAACGTTAGGCCTATATCAGCCGAAGTGCAGTCTAGATAATGTCTTGTAATTAAGATACTGTTATTTGCAAATAAATCAAGCTCCATAAAAATAAATGATGAGGAAGTGATATCGGATATAATCGCCGATATTTCAACAGATGAAGTGTAATGGCAAAAAGTTATATTTATTTACATCCGGTGCCTTTAAGGCATCATCCAAAACCACTGGAAACACGTCTTCCATTGCATAGCCTACATGCCACAAAATGCGCCAGAGAACTCTATTTGTTTGATTATTTTGATTGGAGAAAGGCTTTTAAGCACCTCAGTATAAAATAATTAAAATCAAACCATTTTAGACAGGCCTAAACTGTCACAAATAGCCAAATAAAATGATAACAGCATGAGAGATAATCTTGGGTATTTAGAGCGTTCTAAATCGTTAGCCGAAAATCGATATAAGGCAGAATGCGTTGTTATTCAACGTACAGGTGATTTGTTGAATAACGAATAACATGTTGTATTATTGTAATCGTATTTGCATATTTATAAGTAAGTACGTATGACGTAAGTAGGGTCTTTAATACGCCACTTCAAGACAGACTCACCAGAGGCGCTCCAGACCTAACATGCGATTGAAAATAATGTTCTCTGTCTGTTTACCTGAATATCTGCCTGACTCTGTATGACTCTGTCATTATGCAAATAGAAAGAATAAATTAACGGATTGTCCTACTCCTGAATAATTCTGGCCCCTAGCCTTCACCAGCGACTGCTATTAGACTTCGGAGTCGACCCCAATAGCCTAAGTCAATTTCCTGAGCGGTAACCGCATATAATGAGAGCATCTCCTCTAGGCGCATCATCCATCGTTTCCTGAAGTCCCCTGTAAAAAAGGACATGCTCTTCTTCTTCCGCCGCCGCTGTTGGGGCATATACTTGGATGACGGTCAAGTTGATCTCTTTCCCTCTGAAAACCGCATATAAGGAGAAATCATCTACGGTTGGCAGATATGGGCTTGGAGATCGAAACGAGGCAGGCACAAGACTAGTAGACTTCTGCAACACAAATGATATGAAGATTGCAAACACCTGCTTTGAACAACCAAAAAGGAGGCTATATACATGGACATCGCCGGATGGGAAGCACAGGAACCAAATAGATTACATGCTGGTGAAACAAAGATGGAAAAGCACAGTAAGAGACATAAAAACAAGACCTGGAGCTGACTGCGGAACGGATCATGAACTGCTAGCAGCCACATTACAAATAAAGCTCAAAAGATTGAAGCATGGCGATCGTGTGGTGGGATATGACTGCAGAGGCATCATACCAGAATACAGAATTGAGACAGAAAACCGTTTTGAAGCCTTGAGACTGGACGAGGAAACAAACGCGGATGAGATGTGGGAAGAAATAAAGACGATAATACATGAAGGAGCCGAGGAGTTTATTCCGAAGAAGAAAAGAAAAAAGACAACGATATGGCTATCGGAGAAAGCAGTCAGTGTGGCAGAAGAACGAAGGGCAGCGAGAGCAACAGGACAGAGAGACAAGGTCAAGATCTTGGATAAAGAGTTCCAAAAACTGGCGCGTGAAAGCAAAGAAAATTATCTGGCTAAAACGTGCAAGGAAATGGAAGACGATGGTAGAAAAGGGAAAACAAGGGAAATGTTTGCAAAGGTGAAGATGTTGACTGGTAAATTCACACCACGAATGGGCACACTAAGAGGCGGAGAAGGAAGCATGATCAAGGATGAAGAGGGAGTAAAAGAGAGATGGAGGGAGTACACAGAAGAATTGTACAGGAAAGATCTACGGGTTGAAGGAAGAACAACTAACTAAGGAAGCGTATGAAAAAGAACCGGTGATACTTGAAAGCGAGGTAGAATGGGCAATACGCCAGCTAAAGGACAACAAGGCACCGGGGACGGACGGGATACCTATAGAAATGATTAGGGCTGGAGGAGACGAAATGGTAAGAAAAATAACGCTCTTGTGCAACAGGATTTGGGAGACAGGAGAGTGGCCGAGGGACTGGAAGAACTCAGTGTTCATTCCCATCTTCAAGAAAGGTGATGCCAAGGATTGTGGAAACTATCGCACAATAGCATTGATTTCGCATACCAGCAAAATACTGCTCAAGATCATACACAAAAGAATGGAGAGCACAGTGGAGAGAGAGCTGCCGGTAAATCAGGCTGGCTTCAGGAAGGGGCGAGGCACACGAGATCACATAGCAAATTTGAGGTGGATAATGGAGAGACAGAGGGAATACGGCCAGGAGGTACATCTTTGTTTCATTGATTACAGCAAAGCCTTTGACTGCATAAATCACTCATTAATGTGGAAAACCTTAAAGGAGATGGGAATACCAACGCATCTCATCATGCTGCTTAAAAGCTTATATGAGAATCAGGAGGCAGCGGTCAGGACGGAACACGGCGACACTGGAAAATTCAGGATAGGGAAGGGAGTGAGACAGGGGTGCATACTCTCTCCGGTCTTGTTCAACCTATATGCTGAAAGGATAATTCGAATGGCAGAGCTGGAAACGGCGGATGAAGGAGTGAAGATAGC
Organism: Aporrectodea caliginosa; assembly: GCA_020284085.1. Taxonomy (NCBI): domain Eukaryota; kingdom Metazoa; phylum Annelida; class Clitellata; order Crassiclitellata; family Lumbricidae; genus Aporrectodea; species Aporrectodea caliginosa. Next base: position 1,448,896 of record JACEVL010001161.1, read on the forward strand.
AGGAAAAATACTGAATAATCTAAGATATGCGGACGACACAACGCTTTTGGCTGGGAGAAAGGAAGACCTTGCAGAACTAATAAAGAGACTGAGGAGGGAAAGCGAGAAGGCTGGGCTATACTTCAATATCAAGAAGACCAAGATCATGACAACGGCAGAGTGGGAAACATTCGAGATAGATGGAGAGGAAATACAGGTCGTAACGAGCTTTTCGTTTCTGGGCTCAATGATCGAAAGAGAGGGTAGATGTGAGACAGAGGTGAGACGCAGAATAATACTAGGGAAATCAGCAATGCATGGAATGGGAAAGATATGGAGAGACAGGCATGTGAGTATGGAGACAAAAGCAGGGTTGGTGAAATCAATGATTTTCCCGATAGTGTTATATGGATGCGAGACGTGGACAAAAACAAAAGCGACAGAAGATAAGATTGATGCGTGCGAAATGTGGATATGGAGAAGATTGCTGGGGATATCGTGGACAGAAAAGAGAACAAATGCATCTGTCATCCAGGAGATAGGGCAACTAAGAGGAGACTTGACACTGCAACAAAGGGCCATCAGACAGAAATTGATGTACTTTGGACACGTAATGAGAGCAGAGGGTTTGGAGAAGGAGATGATGCTGGCGTGCGGGGAGGGGAGGAAGGAGTAGGGGTCGGCCGAGAACTCGCTGGATGGAGGAGATACATAGGAGGACAGCGATGAGCCTTGCTCAACTAAGGGACGCGGTACGAAGCAGAGAGGATTGGAGGAAGCTGGTCACGACGGTCGCTAGAGTTCCACGAACTGACGGCACAAGGTGACAAGGTGAACCGCATATTATACCAAATATCAATATTAACTTTTATTCACGGGCTCATACATGACACACAGCGTATGCCTATAATAATTATTGTCTGATAAATTGATAAATTGATATTGAAACGGTTCCCCTTGGTATCTGTAGGCCTATATCTGTATTCAGCCGTTTGCGTCATCGTGAGTGAGTCGAAATCCTTCTCTTATCTCTTAGGCTGCTCTTGTTGGTTACGTTTCACTTTGATTTTCTCGCCCATGAAAGGCCAACATCCTAGCCTGTAGAAAACCCAGATCCTGGTCTGATCAGCCACAAAAGTAGCTTTAAAACTTACCGTTTAAATTCGACATCCGTCTGCTGAAGGCGTATTTTAGAAAAGTTTTAACAGGTTCGTATGCTTGCGGTTATTTTTCTCTAAAATATTTAACTTAAATACCAGAATATAAATAAACCAATACATCCTTAACGGCTAGAAAGTCATTTAAGCAGAAAATGAATACTTGAGAAACTATAATAAACAACAAAACAGGCTCTAAATTTAAAATATGAGCAAATGGTGGAGAAGTGAAATTATGCAAAGCAATTGTATAGAGCCTTTCATGTTTCTTTCTTGGAATGGGGGCGTCCATAAATGACGTCACGCAATTTTGGCCGATTTTGAACCCCCTCCCCTAGTCCCACTTCGTCACAAAAAGTAACACCCCATTGAAAAATTACGTCACAAAGCTCTGACCCCCCACCCCTAAAACCAAGTTTCCATGGCGAAGCAAAATGCTCTTTCGTGGAACAAATAGGGAGAGCATGCATATTTTAAAATCTAACGGTGACCAAATATTGAAATAATTAGAAAATTATTAACGATGGTGCCCGTATACAATAAAATAATTAAAAAAACCGAAAATTTAATACTCACAATTAGTGCTGTTAATGTTAAAATTAAATTGTTGTTAATTGTTAAATTTAATTACATAGACCTGGTGTGACGTCACACCTCTCAGACCCACCACCCCATGTCACACATCGTCACAAATTTCCGACCCCCTCTCCCCCCCCCATGGTGCGTGACGTCATTTATGGACTGCCCTATGCTAGAAATACGTCTATTGTATAGAGAAACTAAAGTCACGATATGCTCCTGTAAAGTGTAATTGTTACATGTATTACAACTGGATAAGGGATTTTAAACAATTCAGGTTTGAACTGGAATCAAACCATTGTAAGGCAGGCCTAAACTATGCTGCTTAAGCCACGAGAATAACTTAGAAAATTAACACAACTTGAGAATTTAGGGGTCTGCGGGTATACCCGTACCCGCGGGTTTACCCGTACCCGACCCGTACCCGCGGATCGGGTACGGGTCGGGTACGCATTTCACGGGTCGGGTCGGGTACGGGTATGGTCATCACGGGTACGGGTGTACTCGGTTTTTCCCGTACCGACTTGAAAATTTGGGATTACAATGTCACCGTTACATATAATAGTGAATCTTGCACCGTCAAAGACTTACATAGACTAACTGGCAAGTACCGAATCTAAGTACCATGTGCCTGAATACATGTACATATATCTCCATTTGTTCTGTCTCAAGTACCTACTTCATACTCATGACTACCTCAGGGTTAGCTTAATAGACTCTTCTTCTTCTTCTTCCTCTTCCTCCTTCTGCTCCGCCTTCTTCCTTTTACTATTGTAGTAGAAGTATGTCGTCGTCGTCGTCATCGTCATCCCCATTGTCATCATCACCATCAATTCCTGACGCCAGTCACTTGTCGGCGAGGGGTACGAATAAATGTTCTCCATTGTCCTGCTGCTGCTGCTGCTGCTACTACTAGAACTGCTGCTACCACAACTACTACCATCATTATTATCAGCCTATTTATTATAATAACTACATGCTGAGTTGTAAGCCTATTAGCTTTGAAGGGACTGGGGCTGTGGGAAGGTGTGCTAATGACGTGGCGGGTATAGTACTGGTACGGGTATACCCGCGGGTACGGGTAGGGTCGGGTAGTAATTTTGAGTACGGGTCGGGTACGGGGTCGGGTACGGGGTCGGGTACGGGTATGGGTAAGAGTTTTGTGCTACGGGTACGGGTCGGGTAGCAAAAATGGTCTACCCGCAGACCTCTACTTGAGATACATTATAGAAGTCTTGTACAGCATATCAGATGTTCTAAAACCTTAACTGAAAAAGCGCCTCCATGACTAAAACTCAAAGATTTGTTTTATCGAATGCGTTGGGATACAACTTGCATGTGATTGTTTAATAGCGAATAAGATATTCTGTAATGGTTGCGAGGCAAGCAATGGATTTACACATGACAATTTCAAATAATTACTAACATGAAGCGTTGCATTGATTTTCTGAAAATGTTAGGATTTCGACAACCAATTGCAAAATGAAGAATGACGATGAGCCTATGCAACACGAGAATTCAAATTCTGCCCAATCAATCCCTACCACCCCACCTCCGCCGTATTCAAACCCATCACAATACCCTCCAACTTTTGGAATTCCTTACCTCCAACAATATCCATCTCCGGCTCCAGTTGTGGGTTACCCTCAACCATTTGCACCTGCTCCAGGAGGACAACCATATTATCTACCACCAGGAGTAGTCTATCCTGGAACTCCATGTCCCAACTTTCAGGCTTCGCAACCAGAGCAGCAGCAGCAACAACAGCAGCAGGTGGTTGTTGTGAATAGTCAGCCAACCGGAGTGGCACCTGTTGCCATACGTGCATATGTCTCTATGGCCGGAGCAATTTCTCTGTCCTGCTGCGTCTTGTGGTGCGGCTTTGGATGTCTGTGCGGAGGAATTGCATTCATTCTGGCCAGTAAGTAATCACTCAACTGCAATTCTGCGATCGAGAATGGCTACAGATTTTAAATTTTAATTCATTTCATACCTCAGTTAAATAATTCTGATAGACACTGTTACGATGACCCGTGACCGCACAGTTTCATCTTATATTCATGTATGTAAGGTCATGTTTATGTCATGTCGAGTTTTTGGAAGATACCGGGTACAGTACTACAGGTTAATGCATGGAAGTTTAAGTTTAATTAGGCTATTCGACTTAATTTATTAACCAGCATCTAAAATCAGCATTTTAGGGGATGAAATGATCAGCTATAGGATTCGAGGATATTTACGATTTGGGGACTATAGAGAATATACAGAAGTTATGTTGTGAGCCGTGATTAGATGATTTGAAAGTGAACGGACTACGAAAGAGTCTTCTGCTCAGTTGACTGAATTTTGTCACCGTGAGTCGAAGGCCCTTGAATGGGATGAATTGGGGCGTTGAGACCTACATCGAACTTTCCTGTTGCGTTAGGCCTATAATCTGGAGCGTATCAAAGCCTAGAGCAGTGTATCGCAAACTGTGTGCCGCGGCACACTAGTGTGCCGTGCGAGATTTCAGGTGTGCCGCGAGAGAAACCTCAAATTCGCCTGTGTCCTTAATTGATTTTATAAGAAATTATTTCATAAATACAATTTTCGGCTTTTTAGTGTTTTCATTAGGGCTAGACGAAAATCACGGTCAACAAGTGAAAAATAACGGCATAGGGCCTACTTTAAAAACAAATTGCAAAATTGACGGCGAATTCAAGGCCCCAATTCGTAGTCATAATTTTATTGGGTTCATAAAACATCGCACTGTCAAACACTCTTCACTCCGTTTACGATGTTACGTCAGCGCAGACACAGTGTGACTTAGTCAGTAAGTAAGTAGAAATTAACGTCGAGAAGAGAGGTGAACATAATGATCTCTATTAATAGTTAACCATCAATAGAGATCACTGTGTTCACCCCTCTTCTCGACGTCCTTATTACTGATTAAGGTATGTTCTTCTATTTTTTCCCATTAATACTAAAATATATAACTAATAATGAACTATAAAATGATGTGGATAGGCTATATTATTATATCCACATGATTTTATAGTTCATTATTAGTTCTAATATAAAAAACTTCAAAATGATAATTGTTTTGATTTTTTTTATTAGCCGAAAAATTGATAAATTTTCAGCAACGATTTTTGCAAGAACCGAAAAAAATGATGGAAAGGACGACAGTAGACTGAGTAAAGGGAAAATTTACAGATAACCAAACCATCCAGTTTATCGAAACGGAAATATAATGAAGATTATTATCGGATCTGGTTTAATTTCATCAGAAAAAAAACAGCTCGCTTCCTTATTGTTTTATTTGCACAACAAAGCTTTCAAACGAGGCAATGGTGCCGAGTTAGCTTGCACAACATCTGACAAAAAACGATTACGACTGCTGGACGAAAATGACAAGATTAAAATTTGACAAACTGATATTGTTGTTAGTTTGTAATTTTTAATAAATTTTAATTGGTGTGCCGGGATTAAAATTTGTTCTGCCGAGTGTGCCGGGAGTTAAAAAAGTTTGCGAGACACTGGCCTAGAGTTATCGGACGTTATTATACGAACCTTCGCTGAGCTTCTCCCGAAGTAGAGCTTTCTAAATTCACTGTTATAAGAGCAATTACATTTTTCAGTTATTGCAGATTTAAAGTAATTTAATCGATACGTCTGCCAATAATATGAGTAAAGTCGTGGACAACTGAATTGGATGGAATATATATTATTATTTTGGTCTTTAACAGTGGTTGGCGAGAGTTCGGCTTCTGCAGGTGATGCTCATGGTGCCATTCAGATGAGAAAAGCATCCTATGGTCTATCGATCGCTGGCATTGTCTGTACAATCATCATCATCATCATCTTCGTAGTTGTTGTTCAAACGAAGTAGCATAATAATAATCCTCGTTATAGTCATTATAGGCCTACTCTGAATCGTTGCTACAATTCCTACAGTGGCTACTACTACTACTGTTTATTCAATGAGGAAGAGACACAGATCTCTCTCTGGTTATTTTCCAGGCTGAATATATGACCCAATAGAGTTTTAGAAATCACAGAATTTCGTTTAATGCTGAAATTCGTGAAGCAGTAGAGTTCACTGCACAGTTTGTGTGCTTACATTCAGTTCTATAATTCATTCAGTAAACTTGAAACACATCTTGCTTGTTCTCCGTGGCTTAACTTTTGTTTTCTCTGATTATATGGGATTTTATTTTATTTTATTTTTACTATCCCTCAGATAAATTGCAAATCTGTGAATTTATGTATCGCTTCGCCAACAAATCTCTTCCCCAAAATTCAGTCGCTACTTCTCTAAGATCTCTGATACTCATTTTCACTATACAAGATCTCTCATCTCTCGATGGAACTTTGATGGAACCTATGCCCGCACTAACTCTCGCCATTTTACCATAAGATGTACTGGTTCTCCTGCCTGGAATAACCTACCGAAGTCACAATGCGCACTGTGACTCTTCCGAATCTTGTCGTATTTAAAAGAGGTCAGAGCCTCGCTCCTTGTCAATGCGTTATCTAAATATGGCTATTCATTGTTACACCACAATTAGTTAAGTGACCTAGTTAAGCGTTGATAGTTAAGCTAGTTATTCTTATTTCTTTTTTTCTGACAATGCTATTTGTGTATACTCAACCGTCATCCCTCTGCTAACATGATACACGGGTATCCCTAAGGACCCTAACTTAGCGGGATTTCAGCCCCTTCTGGGTACCCGATTATTTCCTTCAAAAGTTAATAAGATAATCATGTGATCTGTCTGTTTAAATTTCGAAACTAATGATCGGTGATTAATGATTATTCTGGAAACTATTCTCTGGGAACAATAAAAGGATTGATTGATTCATTGATTCTGGTTTCATTAATTCATTCAGAAAATTGTTAAAGCGCCACTTTATGAATTTCCTCTGATTTCCTCTGCTGCCGAAACAGGTTCAATTCCAATCTCCCTCTAAATCAGATACAACTTGTCTTCTACAAAAACCACCTGTGGTATCACGTGTAGGCTAACCTCAGACATACGGACCTACCCAGAACCTGAATTGCACTTTCCTAAGTGTTATATCTGCTCAGAAATGGCCTTTTATCCAGTTCGCCATCCACAACCACAGTAACAGCAAAAACAACATAATAAGACGACGATTTATATCATTCATGCAGCGCCGTAGCTCAACCGAGTCAGAAAAAAGGAAGCTACACCTGAATTAAAAATCAATGACAGTCGTGTGATACTTTAAAAACCAAGGTCTGTGAGTAGAGTATCTTCAGAAGAAAGAAGAATCAGGTTGAGTTGGATAAGCAGTCGCAGTTGAAGTTAAGTTTGTGAATGAATAACACTGGGTAAAACATATTTGTTTAAAATGTTTTATATTTTTTTATGTTTGCTACCGAGTACTTTAGAAATGATCTCAGCTCAATTTTGGACGCTAATTCCAAATATGAAATCGAAATTTGGCTAGCAAGTCGGGTTTTTCAGGTAGGGCACTAGACATTTGCGAATTCTCTAATCATACAATAAGCGAAAGCAAAGTATTAAGGAAATGTGTGAGGAGGCATTTACGCATTTACTTTTGCGCTTGTTCTTGGATGAATTCAGATAGACTATCTGACTGTCTACCAACCATGCTTTATCACATTTTATCGGCAAGCTATGGTTTCATCGTGCTTAGGCCATTCGTTTGGCATCATCATAACTGTTCCAAAGACACAAGAAGCACATTATACTTGGTATATCCCAGCTGTAGGCCAAGGAGGAGCGACATAGCTTTGAGATCGCCACACTGGTTTCACTTGTGATACGAATAACATTTCAGCTTCTGAAGGATTTCCAAGGGGTCTTTTGTTTCCTTCAACCCAACTGCAAGAGCTACAGGGACAGAAGGCTTCTGGTTGCAATAAGTAATAGCATTCTTTTAAGGCTTGCTTTGCTGGAGTCGATGACTGGTCTCCATTGATCAAGTCATATGCTCATATCTCAGCTCATGCATGAGACCATCAATATCAGCACAGAAAGAAATGCCATCTTCCATTTGGTAAAAGAAAGCCAGATTGGTGTGACGATTACTAAAAAGTAAAAAGACAAATTTTTTTCTCTTACTGTAGCAGATTCCATTGCTTCAGTCTTGAAACGAACACCTCTGCTCTCTGCTATGAAAATGACAAGTCTCTTACGAGATCATCATTCATATCTTCTTGAGTCAACAGGTGAGGCTCTTCTTCAGCCATCTGAGGTTCATACGACTCATCCAGATCAGATGTAGAACCTAATTATAACTTAACAACTAGTCAGACGTGATAGACGAAAGCCGCACTCGGATTTGGAGTCAGTCAGCTGTAGGTGATCTACTGATATCTGTGACGAGCCTCTTCCGTTTTCACACAATAAGAGATCTAACCCTGAAGCCAAGGAATCGTTACCAGCAAGCCCCCACAAACTAAACTTTTACCAAATTTTCTCAATCAGTGTCCTTTAAATACTAGGCCTACACATACTTCTTATCTACACTAAACTCTCCATAATCTACACTAATTCCTGGCTATATCATACTTCACTAATACTTAACTACATTTATGTGATAAATCCTGTTCATCACCCTTTACCTTTAGCTACTGGTAGGTGCGCCCACAATTGTCTCCTAGATTGCCTGCATTCTGTTCTCAACGCGGCTGCAAGGCTGCTGTGCAACCGGAGGAAGTACCATCATGTTACGCCGCTCCTCCGCGATGTACTGGCTCTTCTAATGGACTTGACCATCTGGTTCTCTGTTCTAGAACGGCTGTGGTTCAGTCTCGACCTTTTTCTTCAATTGGTCCCTCTCTTTGGAATGCGCTTTCTCCTTCAGTTCGCACTACAATTATTTCTGGCCGCCTCTCCTCCTCTTTCTCTTTTCATAAGACCTGCTTCTTCTCTCGGGGTCCTACGCACTGGGAGCGCTTCTGAATGGTTCATCCTACAACGGGCGCTTTATAAATGTTTAGGTACAATACAGTACAAGATAGTGAATCAAAACGGATCACAGTACATGTACACGCAGGATATTGCTTCACATCAGAATATTATGATATCACGCCATAGTACATAAAACACATAAGGATACATCACATCATATTAGCTTACATCTTACATCACAGTAGCATTACACTGCATCGTTGCAGACGGTGATAAGATGTTCCCATCGATAAAAGAGTAATTATATAAGTAAGTAAGTAAGTATATTCTTTTTTGAACCAGTTGCAATCCGTATTCTGGTGTACATACATCATATATAATAAACAATAAACAATCAATAGTCAATATATATATATATATATATCCCCTATATTGCCTCTTTCTGTGATTGTGTGACTATTATTGGCGTGCGTGCTCGTCTCTCAGTCTGTTTACCTGCATGCTTACCTGTCTCTGTATTAGTCATCAGTATGACTGCCTAGGAGAGGACCAATACGGCTTCAGAAAGGGAAGGGGCACAAGAGATGCAATTGGAGCGCTGAGGGTGCTGACAGAAAGAAGCATACAGCATGGACAGGACATCTACATTTGCTTTGTGGATTATGAAAAGGCTTTCGATAGAGTAGATTGGAAGAAATTAATGCATGCACTGAGAAGAATAGGAGTGGACTGGAAAGACAGAAGACTCATAGGAAACCTATACATGGGACAGAAAGTAAGAATAAAAATAGAAGGAGAATTCTCAGAACCAGGAGTGATAGGTAGAGGAGTACGACAAGGGTGCCCACTATCACCAATTCTCTTCAACATCTACATTGAGGAATTAGTACGAGAGGCGATGGAGGAGGTGAAAGAGGGCATAAAGGTGGGAGGAAGATTGACGAAAGCACTAAGATTTGCAGATGACCAGGCGATGTTGGCAGGCAGCCAGAATGGGTTACAAAAAATGATGGATCAGCTGAATAAGATCTCAAAGGAGTATGATATGAAAATAAATATTAAAAAGACAAAGATCATGAGGATAAGCGAAGGAAAGGAAAGAACAGTAAAGATCACTATAGATGGTAAGGAACTGGAACAAGTAGGAAAATTCTGTTACCTAGGAAGTATGATCACAACTGATGCAAAGTGCCATGTAGAAATAAAGAGAAGAATAGCCATGGGAAAAGATGCCTTCTATAAAAGAAAGGAATTAATGAGAGGAAAGCTAAATAAGAATCTGAAGAAAAGAATTATCAAGTCTATGATATGGAGTGTGGTGTTATACGGATCAGAGACATGGACTCTAAGGAAGGAAGACATCAGAAGATTGGAGGCCTTCGAGATGTGGATATGGCGAAGAATGGAGAGAGTCAGCTGGATGGATCGGAGGACAAATGAAGACATACTACAAATGGTGGACGAAAAAAGATCCATGATAGGGATAATAAGAAGCCGACAAAGAAAATGGATGGGCCACATCATGAGGGGAGACTCCCTTCTAAGAATTATAATTGAGGGAAGAATGGAGGGGAAGAAGACACGAGGAAGACCGAGAATGATGTTGTTGGACTGGATGATGGAGGAAGATTACGGCAAACTGAAGGAAAGAGCCAGAAAACGTGATGAATGGCGAAATTGGACGTACGAACCTGCCTAGGAAGGCAGAGAACCAAAAGAAGAAGAATCAATAGTCAATATATATATATATATATATCCCCTATATTGCCTCTTTCTGTGATTGTGTGACTATTATTGGCGTGCGTGCTCGTCTCTCAGTCTGTTTACCTGCATGCTTACCTGTCTCTGTATTAGTCATCAAGCAGCTGTGCAACAAGAAAGACTACGTCATATGATTGTCCTACTTCTGAGGAACTGATTCAACTGAGACCTATAAACCTTCACCAGCGACTGCGATCTAGTAAAAATTCCTTAACTAACACCGCATGACTGTTATCAGTATATTAGCTTGCAGTCAGCGGCTCATAATGGCCGACCCCTATCCTTGTCTGTGCTGGCCATAGTAGCAAGCAGACGACCTAGAGTATCAGGCCTGTATTACACTGCGTTGTTGGTTACGCATCAGTTGACTTTTGTCGCCTACATAGGGGGCCATGGTTTGAGGCTTACCCCGTAGAGACCAACATCCCATAATGATCAGCAAGGAAACCTAGCTTTAAAATTTGCCGTCAAATCGACATTTTAAGTCAGTCAAAGGCGTGTTTAAGAAACCTTCAAACAGGTACGTAGGCTTTGCTTACAAATCTGTAAGTTAAATACCAGATGTAAATAAATTAATGCACTCTTAACGGCTCCCAATGAGCAAGAAAGTTTAGGCTATATCAGCCGAAAAGCAGACACGACACGTGGACCTAAGACACTACTACTTTTGTAAACAAAACACGCTCTACGTTAATAAAATTAAATCAGAAACAATTGTCGATATTTCAGCAGGTTACAGGTTACAGGTAATCGAAGTCCTCATCGTAAACTCTAAATTTCTAAAGCGCTACTCTAAAGCTAAGAGCAGGGCACCAGCTTATTCACGAGCGCTGCGTCCTATTATAGGGATTGTCCAGAGATCGATGTCCAGTGGAGGTCCAAGTCCAGATCAGGCTATGTGTAATAGTAAAAAAATTATATAGAAACCTCTGCCACAGAAAGTGCTAGCTTACATGTATTTCAACTGAAGAAAGGCTTTTAAACACTCCATTTTGAAACTAAATCAAACCATCAATGGGCAGGCCTAAACTATCACGTACAGCTAAATAAAATTTGTACAGTATGAGAGATAAACTTCGGTTATTGGCGTTCTAAATCCTTAGCTGAAAATCGCCTCCTTGACAAAAACTCAATGAGGTAAAAACCGATATTTGGTAGAATTCTTGGCTATTCATGGTACAGGCAATTTGCTGAATAACGAAAAACATGTTCTATTATTGGTAATTGTACATTCAAATTTATCTAGCCCCGCTTTAAGAGGGACTCATGCGAGGCGCTCCAGACCTAACAGCATGAAACCACGATCGAAGAGAATGATCTTTAAGCGCTTGCGGAAAAGAGGCGAAAAGAGGATGAGGATTAATGGATGAAAGGCCATGAGTGTAGGCCTACAAATGACAATTTTAAGACTATTAACATGAAACGTGGCATTGATTTTCTACTTATATATTCGGATTTAGATTGTCAATCCAGAGATGGAGAATGAGGACGACAGAATGCAACACGATAAGAATAATGTCTCATCAACTGAGTCAATGTTTCCTACCGATCCCAGCGCTCCTCCACCTTACTCAAGCCTATCCCAATACCTTCCAACTTCTGGAATACCTTACCCCCAACAATATCCACCGCCGTATTCATCTACGGGTTACCCTCAACCATATGTACCTCCTCCAGGAGGACCGCCATATTATCCACAACCAGGAGTAGTCTATCCCGGACCACCAGGTCCCAACTTTCAGGCTCCGCAGCCTCAGCGTCAGCAGCAGGCGGTTGCTGTGAATAATCAGCCAATGGGAGTGTCATCTGGTTTTGTTATTAACGCACCACGTGTTTCCATGGTCGGAGCAATTGTTCTGTCCTGTTTCGTCTTCTGGTTGTGTGGATGGATTTTCGGAGGAGTCGCATTCATCCTGGCCAGTAAGTTAGCTCAGCATCTACAATAGACACGTGGCCATATATTGTTTCTCTTTGTCTATCGAAAAATAGATATGTCACGTATAAACTCTTCTAACAATATTGGAAATATATTATTTGGTCGTTTTCGCTAATAATGTGCGATGGAGCAATAGTTTGGATTGAACAATACAACATGCGAATAATATGAAGAACAAGAAGCTAACGTTAAAGAAAAAAATGATGATATTTAAATAAAAAAGGATGAATTTAATGATGATTGTGATGAATAGGAACAACAAGAAGAAGATGATGATGAACAATATGATGATGATAAAGTAGAAATAGAGACAATAAAACAGTTGCGAAAGAAGAAGAGGAAGAAGAAAGAGAAGAAGAAGAAAGAGGAGGAGAAGAAGGAGAAGGAGCTCTAGGAGAAGGAGAAGAAGAAGAAGAAGAGGTGGAGGAGGAGGAGAAGGAGGAGGAGGAGCAGGAGCAGGAGGAGCAGGAGGAGGAGGAGGAGGAAGAAACGAAGTAATGGTGATGCTGCTGCTGCTGATGATGATGATGATGAATAGTAGCTTAAGCCAGCCGCGAAGCAGGCATCTAAAAGCTCTGCGTATTTTGTCTTCTGGCGCAATTCAAAACATAACCTGTGAATTGACAGACCAACACGTCCACCGTCACAGGTCACCGATCATCACTTTACGGGAAAACAGAGTTAGTGCATCATTTTTTGTTTGCTGTTCTCGACAGTGGTTGGCCAGAGTTCGGCTGCTGCTGGTGATACTCGTGGTGCCATTCAGCTGAGGAACGTATCCTATTGTCTCTCGATCGCTGGCATTGTCATCGGAATCGTCGTCATCGGATCCATCGTCGGCGCCGTCAACTCATACAAAGGAAACTCCAAAGGCGTTTACTGCAATTACTACGATGATTATAGGTCTTCGTATCGCTATTGCAAGTAGAGAGATTCGACAGAAAAAACATCCTCGTGTATTTGCTGTGTTTCATTTTAATAAAGATAATTTTCAGACTGCATGATCTTACGTTAGACTTTTCTGACTTGAGAGTCTGCTACTAGATGTTTATTTCTATGAATATTTAAATATTTCTCTCCTTCTGTCTACCTTCTAGTTTTTCTCTCATGAAAGAAGAAGAAGAAAGCGCAGTTTGTCTCTAATTTATTCACTTGCGGGCATTTGAAGAGGTTTAATATAAAGAACTTGGGTCAATAAGACGTTTACCGAACTTATATTTGTTTTATTTAATCTGCGTTTTTCAAATTTACCTGATCAAAACAATATGATGGTGGTTTGCGTTTACTTTGGTGCTAAAGTGCGTTTGAAGGAATTTTCCCGTGATTATTTTACGTCAACTGTAGGCTACTTTTCATTATCGTTAACTCTCCGATTGCGCTCCAGTTAACATGAAACAAGCACAGGTGCTTTGAAAGCTACATGCATCGCTTGTACTTAGTTCAAGAAACTTGAAACAACTCGAGATTACTTAAACTCATTAAACTCTCGATCTCACCACCCCAGTCAAAGTAATAGAAACTACAACAAAAGTCACACCTAACAATTTATCACACACTAGGAAACAATTTATCACACACTAGGAAACTAATTGCTGCATCGAGATTCTTTGTGACTCATTAGGCCTACATAGCGTGGACATGTATAACACATTATGCAGAAACCTCGTATTGACACAACTTTTAAATAAGTTAGTTACTACAGTATAGTCTGTATTTCATACTAGATTGTGCGAAGAACTCCCCATTTCATGGCCTGGATAACCGGGTTCTAATCTATCATGGCCCGAATGCAGGCATGAGTTTCGTTGCCAAGCGCCCGATGGCATCCTCGGCCCATGATCAAGCAGGGACTCATGGCTAGAAGCCCAGGTTCAAGCAGAGGGGGGGGGTCATGTCCCTGCCTTGCATAGCTACCTCGTGACCTGCCTGAGTCACGTGTGTGTGCTCTCCCCACTGACCAATTACCTCTTCCCTCAACCCCATTTGTCAGCCACCGACCGATGGCTGGCTCCCTCAGACGACCGGTTCCAACCCCTCAGCCCTGAACCTCCTCAGCCCTGAACCCCCAGCGCTTGCATAAGTATTATTAGTCCCTAGCCTCTGAGGCCGGTTTAAACTAGTTTAAAGCTACGTGACCCCCATATACAGGTAAAATGTCCTGCTACTGTTCTGTGAGAAACGTCCTTACTCACAATAGGTTAAGGTTGGAGGCTAATAGCCTCTTGGAGGTTTCTGTCAAAGTTCAACAGGTGCTAAACAGAACAGCGAAACAAAACTAGTCCAGTATAATTGTTCATTGTCCGAACATTTTAATGGTCTCTAGCAAATCTACGCCTATCGTTATTTCTGTTAGAAGTTCTGCAGAAAACATGCATGCTCTCAACAGGCATATTAGTCTCTCCCATTTTCACCGTGATACTGCGAAGAAGGTATCGCTACAGCTTCCACTATACGAAGGCACAATTAGAGAGGTTCATAATTTGCACTGAACTTCAAATCAGGTTAATGCGGTAGTTCAATTCAATTCAATTCAATTTGTTTATTGGTCCCAATAACACAAAGACACAAAACAAATAATATTTAACAGTAATTAAACATAAAGCATAATCATTTAATATGCAATTATCACAGCATACATAAGGGAGCAATAGGCTTACCCGAAGGGAATAATCCCGCTGAGTGGGGGCCTATTTACAAAATAATATCAATGAGTCTTAGTAGTGACAAATACTTAACACAGTGGCAGTAGCTTGGGAGCCCAGAAATAACAGCGTTGAGGTAGCTTCCCTCCGCCTTAGGGTAAAACAAAAGACAATAAAACCAAAAAAGACCAAAAAAGAACTGAACAAATGCAATGCTATTTAACATTTCTTATTTAACAATTTTTTATTGTGTGTGCACGGATTTGGATTTTAAATGAGGCTAGACTCATGGCCGCACGAACACATTCTGGTATGCTATTCCATATGAGGGGACCCTGGTATTTGATAGAAAACTGTCGGGTATTTGTTCTGGCAAAGATGCTTATGTAGACTCTTTTATTTCGAATGGCCCTGTCAAGTAAGTTTGGTTTGAAGTAGGCCGAGAAAGCTTGTGGGAGGAGGTTATTATCATACTGGTACATAAATATACTAGTTTGAAGAAATTTAATCTGAGATATTTTCAGGAGGTTAAGTTGCAAGTACAGTGGGTCAGTGTGGGTGTTGATAGGAGATTTGGCAATAATTCTTATAGCTTTTTTCTGTAGTATGTTTAGTTTTAGTAAGTGAGTGTCATATGTAGATGTCCAGACAAAATTACAATAGTTTAAATAAGGATGTATAAGTGTAAAATATAGATTTTTGAGTATGTGTGTTGGAAGCAGATAGGATATCCTGCGAATTATTCCAGTGTTTTTAGAGATTTTTTTAGCAATTTCGGCAATATGTATGTCCCACTTTAAGTGTTGGTCAATGTAAACCCCTAGGAATTTGGATGAAGAGACTTGAGGAATTAACTTATTTTCAATTGTCAGAGCATTGTCAGGAGTTGGAACAGGTTTATTGTTAGACCTGAAGATGATGTAATTTGTTTTAGATAGGTTAAGGGAGAGTTTGTTGGCTTTAAACCAGTCATTAGCTAGTTCTAGGTCATTATTTGCTATTTTAATTAATTGGTCATATGAGGCATGTGAGTAGAAGGCATTGGAGTCATCTGCAAAGAGAATGTAATGAAGAAGAGATGCAGAATTGGGAAGATCATTGATGTATATTAAAAAGAGTAGAGGCCCAAGTATTGAGCCTTGAGGAACCCCAAAGACTATGTTTTGAAAACTTGATAGTTTGCCATTACAAGAAACTTGCTGGCGTCGGTTATTTAGGTAGCTTGAAAACCATGCAAGTGCAACTCCTCTGATTCCATAAGTTTCAAGTTTATATAACAAGATTTTATGGTCAACCGTATCGAATGCTTTGGCTAGGTCGAGAAAAATTCCAATGGAATATTCATTGTTATCCATGGCTTGAGAGATTTTATCCTGAATATCAATTAGTGACATATATGTCGAATGCCCTGGCTGAAAGCCATGTTGGAAGGGGTAAAGGATTTCAGATTGGCTAATAAAAGAGTACAGCCTGTCATACATAACCCTCTCAAACAACTTGGAAAAAAAGGTAATATAGAGATAGGTCTGAAGTTAGAAACCTCATTTTTATTTCCTTGTTTATAAATCGGTATTACTTTAGCTAATTTAATATCAGATGGAACCTCTCCAGTTCTAATCGAGCAATTTATTATTTCGCTTAGTGGAGTTGCTAGTATATCCATAAGTGGTGATAATACATGCGGATTGAGGTCATCAGGTCCAGTACTGTGAGTATCTTTAAGGGTTTTGTTGATAGCAATTAGCTCATAGGAAGAAGTCGGTAGCATAGCAAAGGAATTCAGTGAAGAGGCCGGCATATAATCTTGATATGATTTTTTGATAGAGGTATATTTTGTGCTAGAGATTTAGGTAAGTTCGTAAAATGGGTATTAAATATATCCGCTAAAAGTTCAGAGTCGTCTATTTTATTGCCATTAATTAATATTTCTTTTATAATCGTATCCTTATTTTCAGTATTAACGATGGATTTAATTAGTTGCCAAGTTTTTTTAATGTCATGGTTATAGTTGTGTGTTTACACAGGATTACGTCGTTGTATCAAGTGGGTCAGAGTGTGACGTAACCGTAAAAAATGGCAAGTAAAATATATTTCATATTCGAGTCAAGTCTAGGAAACAGCAATCAACTCGACATGTCAAAACATTTGCAAGTCTAAGATTTCTCGACCAACTCGACTTGAGTTGATCGAATTTCAGCCAACTTTATCGTCTGACTCGATTAATCACGGGGTAGGCTATACATGTTTAGGCATACATGTATATATTGCAGCCCTTCATGCCTTTTGCCAGTTTCGAACTTCGCACCTGACTTCGATCAACATTAAAGGTTCCTGTTCTCTTATGAGCCACTCCTATGCTGATGATGTGCAGTCATACACTCATTGCTCAGCGTACCAAGCTGCCTCTGCTGTCCGATCCATGTCTTGTGCAACTGACTCACTTTCTGCCTGGATGTCGTCTAATCGACTGCGCCTAAATCCTGCGAAAACTCAATATATCTGGCTTGGTACTCGCCAACAGCTGGAGAAGCTGGATTTGGAGTCCCTCTCTGCTGAATTTCCCACCTTTACTTTTTCAACCTCGGTCCGCAACTTAGGGGTCATCCTGGACCAGGACCTGTCTTTTACGAAGCACATTACCGCATTGACTCGTTCCTGTTACTATCAATTGCGCCAACTGCGGGTTGTCACTCGCTCTCTGTCTTCTTCCTCTGCCTCCACTCTGGTCCACGCCTTTATTCTTAATCGTTTGGACTACTGCTCTTCGCTCTACTGTGGACTACCACAGATCCGCTTGCATCCTTTGGAAGGCGTGTTTCGGGCGGCTGCTCGCTTAATTGGTGGTGTACCTAAGTTTGGCCACATCTCTGCCTTTATGCGCGATGTCCTCCACTGGCTCCCGGTCCAGCAGCGCATCAATTATAGAGTCTCATCTATTGTCTGGCAATGTATTCTGGGTAGAGCACCTACCTATCTCCAGGAGCTCTTCACATTGACTTCGGTCTGCTCTGGTCGCCGATCTCTGCGCTCGGCTTCTAGAGGTGACTTTATGGTACCGCATGCTCGCTCTGCCACCAGACAGCGTCGGGCATTCTCGATAGTGGGTCCTTATCTTTGGAATGGTCTCCCCTCTGACCTGCGTTCTCTTCCACGAGACTTCTCTTCTTCTTTTTATAAATTACTTAAGACCTTCCTTTTTGACCGGGCCTGGGTCGGGAGCGCTTCTGAGTAGTAACCTTGAAGGGGCGCTATATAAATCTCATAGATAGATAGATAGATAGATAGATAGAACGTAACGTACGGTCGTTGTTTATTTATTGACAATTATGTTTGTGCCTTTTATACGTATAGCTATTTATATGAATTTCTTAGCATTTGCTTCTAAGGATTCGTTGTAAAAGTTTCATATATAATTATTCAGGCCAAGGTCTAGGTTTAGAATTCAGGGCTTGACTTGTATGGACAATTGAGGTGGTATGTACAGTAGGGTGGTTCACAAAAACCAAGTTCAAGCTGGAAACCAGGGCACCCTCTCAGTTTGTTAGACCTGTCAATAGTATTATTGAGATAAAATTTCAGCATCTTATTCCAGCTGGATGATGGTGCTCAATGACATAGAAATATTACCACATAGTAGCATTAGCGGTAAATCTTGATGTCGTATAACTTGGTCAATAACTTAACAGTTGGTATGGAGATGAGTTTCAAATAGTTTCTGTTGTGTTATACTTACTTATTTACTTACCTACTGGTATTTTGAACAAAGTGTAAAGTTCTTGTTTTACTTACCTACTGGTATTTTGAACAAAGTGTAAAGTTCTTGTTGAAGGTCATGGTGTCTACTTTCTGTGTTTTGGCAGACATGTTTTCGGAAGTGAATTTTCAAATTTACCATTTGCCAATGACATTTAAGCGCTCATATTTAACACTTTAATTCTTCGGTGTGCCGAAATTAGCCTGTGGGACAGGATACAATGAATCCATGGCCATTCATAATCTTCTGGAGTTGTGGAAACTCACCATCAAGGTTCAATCCTTGAGCTTTGATATAGATCTGTCAACACTGATTCTTCAACGGAGTGTGCGTTCTGCTGGAAGACAAGATACAGTATGTTGAGAGCTCCTGTGGTTGGCCTGCCGTCATCATGTGATGATAATAGCCAAAGTATTCACCTTGTTTTGCGGTCCATCTAATAATTCACCATATATTCCAATCTTACAGACATATAAAGCTGCTTGGAAAAGTGTGATACAGGACTGAATGTCATATCCGGCACTGAACCCTATCATGAAACAGCACTCAGTTTTCTCAAGAAGTTTACTGAAAGAAAATCAGATTCAGAGATCAGAGATGACTAACAAGAACTCATTGAGCTGAAAATGGTGGTCTTGGAAGTTAGCCTTTAATAATTCACTGGCAAATTCACCACGCAAGTTGGATGGACAAGTTACTGTATGCTATCAAAATCTACCCTTTTCGTGATCAACGTGGTGTATTCAATCTGACGAATAAGAAAGAAACTCAGATTCATCGATTTGTGCAGCTTTGTTGCCCTTCTTTACAGAAAGCATGAACAAAGGCCTCACTTGCTGCTGATGCTCCAGGACAAGATCTGTCACTTTGGATTAATCTAGGAAAATATTAGTCAATTGACCCCGAGATCAGCGTTGCTGCCAGGCAGGCCCTAGAAACCACTAGTGGTACCTTTCAGATGATGCTATAGGTTTGGCACTGTTCTCAGACCAACTTCCAGTAACAGATAAGGTGAATATTGTTCACAGAGTAACTGCAAAGCTGGTGAAAGGAAGGTGAGAGGTGATGCTACGGTACTGAAGAAGGTGGCTTGCCTTGGTGATTTTGCAACCCAGTGAAAACTGACACTGCTGTCACACCTGAAGATTAGTGATTTCTTTCTTACACTTTCACAAGAGAAGTGGATTGAGAATGAGGATTACAAACAAGGCAGAGAGAGAATTTAGCAGTTGAGAGTGGTGAACGACCCGGCTCAGAGGTGTGTGAAGTTGTTCGAGGAATTCAACCGACTCATCATCAATAATGAAGAAGAAAATCAGTGTATTCTCCAAGTGGTCGTGGCAAATAGGAATGCTATTTCTGCTATCTTTCTGCTATCTTTATTTATGCTATCTCTGAACACCTAAATCTTTTATCCCATGCTTGCTTTTTTCAGTTGTGGCAATTGCGGGTAATTTCCCGTTCACTTTCACCAAATGCTGCACTTTCTGTTGTTCATGCTTTTGTTTGTAGTAGGATTGACTACAGTAACTGCAGTACCATCTATGCTGGCCTCCCATTGGGGCGCATTGCTCAGGTTGAGCGTGTGCTTCGTGCAGCTGCTAGGCTTGTTTGTGGTTTTTCTAAATTTGACCATATCTCGCATTATATGCGTGACGTACTCCACTGGCTTCCTGTTTCTCAGCGCATTCAAATTATAATTTCGGTCTGGATCTGGCGGTGCCAATTAGGGATCGCCCCGCCGCCCCAGCCTACTTGCGTGAGTTCTGTCGCCCTATACCTCAGGTTTAGGTACCCGCAGAAATCTTCGTTCTGCATCTCGTGGCGAACTTGCTGTTCCCATTGCGCGCACTTCAAAGATGCAACTTCGTGCCTTCTCAGTGGTTGGGCAGACCATCTGGAATAATCTTCCTTTAGATCGGCGTGTTCTTCTAGCTGGAGACTCTGCATACACCTTTTACAAGAATTTGAAAACTGTTCTGTATCGCCGTAGTTGGGCTGGGAGCGCCTCTGATTAGGTTATCTTGGAGGGGCGCTATATAAGTCCTCTGAATGAATGAATGAATGAATGAATGAATTTGCCTCACAACAACAAAGAAGTCTGTTGTTGACGCAGTGCTGGCAGTTTCTAGACTCTAAGACTGTAGCTGGTATTGAAGTCATAAAACCGGAACAATCGACGTTCATGGTCAGAACGATGTGTTTTTCAAATTTTTTGGCATTTCCAATTCTTCAAACCTATTCAAATTTCACAGTACAAGCTGACAAACTGTTCTACTATCACAAGTGTTGTCAAATTACAGTAATATTTGATTTGTCGTTAAATAAAATACATTCGTACGGGAATGTATGATCGACGCATTCATTTCCACAATTAGTGTCTTTTTATCGGTATCAGGCAAAGTGACACAGTCCGTGAGCACCGTCTTCCCGTTGGAATTGGAAGCTGAAATTTTGTCTAATAATTAATACTATTGATAGGTCTAACAAACTGAGAGGGTGCCTTGGTTTCTAGCATGCACTTGGTTTTTTACCATGTATCTGTGAGCCACCCTAATGTACAGAAGGGGAGGGGAATGTCCGGGGGAATGTCCGTTCCCCCTTTTTCTGCACTTGATTAGAAACTTCAATCCATGGCATAGTTGCGGCTATTAAGGATGCACAGTTTCGTCCTCTTTCAGTTTTAATGACATGGTCACTGGCGTATTTTTACAAGAAACTTTAATCCAAAAACTTTCAAAATCTCACTATGTCATTCTCTCGCCTTCGGCATCAGTCACTCAATCATAAATTTTGTTTCACTATCTATATTTTCAATGTCTAGCATATTATATCATTTGTTAGGACTCAAATTGTCCTTCCCAGTAAGAAGGTTAACGAAAATTTAACGGATGAATGCTGTGAGCACTTGTATGCTACATTATTCTGCCACTTCTAAACTTAATTTGACACTATAGGCCTAATTCACTAGAATTGACTGGGATAAAACATAAAATTGGTCTTTTTGTTTTGTTGCCATGACAAGTTTACCCTTTAGCAGTACTGTTGATAGATTATTTCTGGAGACGTCTGTCCATTGATACGACACAGAATCGTAGCAAATATCGAACGGAGGAAGAAAGCGTTTAGCTTTTCTCAGCCTAAATGATCAGATATACACCGTGTCTCAAAATAAACTGTGCAAAATTGTTTCTGTCAGAACTTCGTCAACTTTCCACCAATTTTTATAATTTTTGGTAGGTAGATGGCAAAATGGCTGAAATTACATGCAATATATAAATTTTCCACCTCACCTGACTCATATTACCGCACTACCGTGTTAAACACAGATGTACCAATTTTGTATATAACGATTAAATTTTATTACATGCAACGACTTAATTAGCACATGCAACGACTTAATTAGCACGCAGTAAAGTAAAATATAGTTTACTTAGCAGAGTTTTTAATTGTTATGACAGATCTGCTTTAAAGTGTTAGAATTGGTGCTCGAAATGTGCCCTGCTTACACGGACGTAGCGCTTAGACGGCGACGCCACTGGCTGATAGCAGCATCAACGATTGACTGGTCAAAGAGCGCCCACTCGTCGATCAGACGCGTTTTGAGTTCGTCGACTTTGGCTATTCTGGAGCGGTAAACCTTCTCCTGCAGCACACTCCATATGCTATAGTCGACTGGGTTAAGATCCGGTGAATTCCGTGCGCTTTGACCAGTCAATCATTGATGCTGCTATCAGCCAGTGGCGTCGCCGTCTAAGCGCTACGTCCGTGTAAGCAGGGCACATTTCGAGCACCAATTCTAACACTTTTAAGCAGATCTGTCATAACAATTATAAACTCTGCTAAGTAAACCTTATTTTACTTTACTGCGTGTAATTAAGTCGTCAAATAGTTTGTTGCATGTAATAAAATTTAATCGTTATATACAAAATTGGTACATCTGTGTTTAACACGGTAGTGCGGTGATATGAGTCAGGTGAGGTGGAAAATTTATGTATAGCATAAAATTTCAGCCATTTTGCCATCTACCTACCAAAAATTATTAAAATTGGTGGAAATTTGACGAAGTTCTGACATAAACAATTTTGCACAGTTTATTTTAAGACACGGTGTATTGTTGTGGAACTTGTTTCCTGTTTTTTGAAAGAATCTTCCGAATCCAAGTTTCAATTTCAGCCTAAACGTTACTTGTTCAGTTTGCACAATTCATTCATTCATTCATTCATTCATTCATTCATTCATTCATTCATTCATTCATTCAGAACATTTGTATAGCGCTCCTTCAAGAAAACTACTCACAGGAGTTCCCGAATCCAGCACGACCAAAAAGAATAGTTTTATGGTGACAAAAGAATATAAAAGAGAAGGTCCTAGGAAAGAGGCGAAGCTCCAGGTAGGCTAGAGGGACCAACCACCGAGAAAGCGCGATTCTGCATAGTGGAGGTTCGTGCAATAGGGGCAAGCAGGAGGGATCGAGAACCCCTAACGCTAAGGACAGGGCAACAATCACTGAATTTGAAAACTGTCTTTAAAATAGGCTAGATTACGGTGCAACTGTTTTCTTTTAAAGGTTTTTCGCTGTTAAATTAGGCCACAAATATTAACTCTAAGCTTGCACATGTCGATGGCGAAGGGACAAAACCACGAATTAAATTATTCATTCAAACAACTCTTATCCAATTTTCTCAAGGAACCATTGTCTTGCCACCACGGAACCCTAGGTTCTACGGAACACACATTGAGAAAAGGTGCACTACACTATCCAGGACTCCCTATAGGAAATCAGCTTACAAACCGCATACTTGCAGTAGCCTGATTCTCTTGTTTCCTGACCAGTCGAATATCGACCATGCTTCCTTCTCCAAAGGATTTCGATTCTCGGTAACAATTTCACTTAAAGTGACCATTGATTGAGACCTTTGCACTACGACAACGACGACGATGGTGCATTATAAATAACTGTTTCGGAGGTTTAAATCCTAGCGTAAAGCAAACTTTACGATCGCTGGGAACCTACAGGCACAACTGTTCCGCTTATTGTCTGCTTGTTGTAGAATTGCTGTCTAATTGCTGTCCGTATGTCAGTAAGGATGCCACGCGCCCCAAGGCAGTCACGCAGCCGAAGACGACTTGCGAACAAAATGCCTTCTAAAATTATAAAATCAGCAACAGAAACGAGGAATGACTCCGATACGCAAACTTAGCGCCAGTAAACATCAGCATACTAAGAAATTCCCGAGCAAATTCTGCAATTTTAGAAAATATTCCAACGAAATGACACACCATAGTGGAAAGAGGACTGACGCCGCGGCCTGTGACGTGCCATAAGCTTTGTTTGGCTGACTCCTTCACGACTCCTGGTTTCATCAAAGCCATCTCCTTTGACGCAAATCGTTGTTTTGTGCAGCAAAGTTGTGGCTGACCGTGTGCAAAACTTAAAAGAGGATCTTATTTATTCTCTTCACTGTGCAATTATATTATTTTTTGGCTTCGGCTGCCTAATTGGCTACAATGTGATAAACCTATCAGATTAACAGCAAATTGTAATAGATACACTTGTTTATGCTCATATCTTGGCTTATCCTTTTCTGTATCTGTCTGAGTCCTGCTGTCTGTTCATTTCAGATGGCTCCTTCTCGTCTCTTTCAAATTGCCTGCCAACCGTATATAGCCCGGCTTCTGTTAAGGGGATTGGTCTGTTGTGCTGGGTTAAGGGGATGGGCCATGTAAATAATATGTACATCGCATGATTTCACCCGTAGTCAGAATAAACTATGTATATATATATATATGCATTTATATATGCGCCTTGACTACAGCTTCTAGTTTCTCTCTTCTAGCCGATTTGTCGACCTAGCTTTTCCAACGGAGTGACCATCGACTGATATCTTGGGCATTATGATTTCAGCGCTATAGAAGTCGTTGTTATAGGCTACCTCCAACGCTGTAGATTTCATATCCATGCTCCAGTTAACTCGTCGATTTAAACACAGACAATTCAACAGCTACATGCCTAGCTTGCACTATTTATGAAAACGCCTGGCTTTGATATATGGATGAAAGGCGATGAATTCATTTGGTTAAGCGTCATATTGGCCTTACCTGCAAGCGGGATGAGTCATCGTTTCGTTATGGTCACCAGCCTGACACAAAGGACTGAGCTTTTCTGCCACCTACGCCGTTTGAAGCAACAACGACACACAGCAGACCTTGCTCATTCTTGTTCCTACTTCGTGCAGCCAGTTTAAACTGCTCTCTCTCTCTCTCTCTCTCTCTCTCTCTCTCTCTCTCTCTCTCTCTCTCGATGTGGGTGCGTGCATTAGATGGATTTCGCTCTCACAGAACCTATAATCTGCTTTCAGACATTCTACGTCAGGCACCATATTAATGTGTAGTCTTTTTGCTTGGAAGAACCCAGAAATAAATGAACAACAATGTTTCGATGCATTGCTACAAATCTTTATAAATGTTTGAATACAATACAATACGATACAATATAGCCTAATACAAGATATAGCGTTATACAGGTGTATCTGTATGCAGTTATTACCATTTCCGAACACTTCTCTTCATAGAGTATCTTTACGAATAGAAATGTCGTTTGGTTGCAATTACTTAGGCGATAAAAAGGAAGAAAGTTTGAATCCGGTGTAGTGGTTTTCCCCCAAAGACTCGCCTTTCATTCCTGCATGTGCTGAGCGAATACGCCTAATACCCAACAACAGCGCTCAACAACATTATGCGACGCAGCACGCAAGCCACATAATGTTGCTGTGTGTGTGTTCATGCATAACCCTGTGTCTCATACCTTCTGTCTGCCTTCAGCCAATTCTTTGTAATCGTCAAAATGTATTTCTTATTGAGTCTAAGTCTACCTTGATCGGACCACGTAATAGTCATCTATTGTCAACTTCAAAGAGGAAGAAACATTCGGTTCCGTTATATGGGAGGGTGGCACTTGGGCGTTTACAGTCGGTGTCGAGACATCTCGATCGGTACAAGTGTGGTTCACCTTGCGCAGAAGAAGTTAGAACTATAGGTAAATTAAACATCGAAAGACAAGAAGCTAAGACGTTTCATTGAACATTTGGGTGAGTAAAACATGACTCGTTAAAGCTTGTAGGAGGAGAACGTATAGTACGATTAAATCTGAAACCATATCAAATCAGAGAAGACCTGTTGGGAGTAACCCAATAATATTGTAATCAGTACTTAGTACTTCCCGAACAGGTCTGCACATCGCAGAACTCATCTCCTCCACTCGACTCTGTCCATCGCCCGCTCATCAGTCTCGTTCCTCAACATCTCCAGGCATCCTAAATCGTCTCTGATGGTTTCCACCCAGTTTTCCTGTTGTCTTCTCCATCCGGAACTCCAGCACATCACGTGACTGACTCCATGTCAAGAGTAATCAAGTTTAAATATTAGATAATTTGAACTAAAAATATTTGTATTGTCAGATTACTGTGATTAATTATGTTCATCGCTCTGGCCGCCACTAGAGTACAAATCAAACCGATAGAGTACAAATCAAACCGATAGAGTACAAATCAAACCGATAGAGTACAAGCCAAACCGATAGAGTACAAGCCAAACCGATAGAGTACAAGCCAAACCGATAGAGTACAAATCAAACCGATAGAGTACAAGCCAAACCGATAGAGTACAAGCCAAACCGATAGAGTACAAGCCAAACCGATAGAGTACAAGCCAAACCGATAGAGTACAAAGCCAAACCGATAGAGTACAAGCCAAACCGATAGAGTACAAGCCAAACCGATAGAGTACAAGCCAAACCGATAGAGTACAAGCCCAAACCGATAGAGTACAAGCCAAACCGATAGAGTACAAGCCAAACCGATAGAGTACAAGCCAAACCGATAGAGTACAAGCCAAACCAATAGAGTACAAGCCAAACCGATAGAGTACAAGCCAAACCGATAGAGTACAAGCCAAACCGATAGAGTACAAGCCAAACGATAGAGTAGAGTACAAGCCAAACCGATAGAGTACAAGCCAAACCGATAGAGTATAGAGTACAAGCCAAACCGATAGAGTACAAGCCAAACCGATAGAGTACAAGCCAAACCGATAGAGTACAAGCCAAACCGATAGAGTACAGCCAAACCGATAGAGTACAAGCCAAACCGATAGAGTACAAGCCAAACCGATAGAGTACAAGCCAAACCGATAGAGTACAGGCCAAACCGATAGAGTACAAGCCAAACCGATAGAGTACAAGCCAAACCGATAGAGTACAAGCCAAACCGATAGAGTACAAGCCAAACCGATAGAGTACAATAGAGTACCAAACCGATAGAGTACAAGCCAAACCGATAGAGTACAAGCCAAACCGATAGAGTACAAGCCAAACCGATAGAGTACAAGCCAAACCGATAGAGTACAAGCCAAACCGATAGAGTACAAGCCAAACCGATAGAGTACAGGCCAAACCGATAGAGTACAAGCCAAAACCGATAGAGTACAAGCCAAAACCGATAGAGTACAAGCCAAACCGATAGAGTACAAGCCAAACCGATAGAGTACAAGCCAAACCGATAGAGTACAAGCCAAACCGATAGAGTACAAGCCAAACCGATAGAGTACAAGCCAAACCGATAGAGTACAAGCCAAACCGATAGAGTACAAGCCAAACCGATAGAGTACAAGCCAAACCGATAGAGTACAAGCCAAACCGATAGAGTACAAGCCAAACCGATAGAGTACAAGCCAAACCGATAGAGTACAAGCCAAACCGATAGAGAGTACCGATAAGTACAAACCAATAGAGTACAAGCCAAACCGATAGAGTACAAGCCAAACCGATAGAGTACAACAAACCGATAGAGTACAAACCAAACCGATAGAGTACACAAGCCAAACCGATAGAGTACAAGCCAAACCGATAGAGTACAAGCCAAACCGATAGAGTACAAGCCAAACCGATAGAGTACAAGCCAAACCGATAGAGTACAAGCCAAACCGATAGAGTACAAGCCAAACCGATAGAGTAGTACAGCCAAACCGATAGACAACAAACCGATAGAGTACAAGCCAAACCGATAGAGTACAAGCCAAACCGATAGAGTACAAGCCAAACCGATAGAGTACAAGCCAAACCGATAGAGTACAAGCCAAACCGATAGAGTACAAGCCAAACCGATAGAGTAGTAAGCCAAACCGATAGAGTACAAGCCAAACCGATAGAGTACAAGCCAAACCGATAGAGTACAAGCCAAACCGATAGAGTACAAGCCAAACCGATAGAGTACAAAACAAACGATAGAGTACAAGCCAAACCGATAGAGTACAAGCCAAACCGATAGAGTACAAGCCAAACCGATAGAGTACAAGCCAAACCGATAGAGTACAAGCCAAACCGATAGAGTACAAGCCAAACCGATAGAGTACAAGCCAAACCGATAGAGTACAAGCCAAACCGATAAAGTACAGCCAAACCGATAGAGTACAAGCCAAACCGATAGAGTACAAGCCAAAACCGATAGAGTACAAGCCAAACCGATAGAGTACAAAGCCAAACCGATAGAGTACAAGCAAAACCGATAGAGTACAAGCCAAACCGATAGAGTACAAGTACAAACCGATAGACCAGAGCCAAACCGATAGAGTACAGCCAAACCGATAGAGTACAAGCCAAACCGATAGAGTACAAGCCAAACCGATAGAGTACAAGCCAAAACCGATAGAGTACAAGCCAAACCGATAGAGTACAAGCCAAACCGATAGAGTACAAGCCAAACCGATAGAGTACAAGCCAAACCGATAGAGTACAAGCAAACCGATAGAGTACAAGCCAAAGTAGTAAGCCAAACCGATAGAGTACAAGCCAAACCGATAGAGTACAAGCCAAACCGATAGAGTACAAGCCAAACCGATAGAGTACAAGCCAAACCGATAGAGTACAAGCCAAACCGATAGAGTACAAGCCAAACCGATAGAGTACAAGCCAAACCGATAGAGTACAAGCCAAACCGATAGAGTACAAGCCAAACCGATAGAGTACAAGCCAAAAACCGATAGAGTACAAGCCAAACCGATAGAGTACAAGCCAAACCGAAGCCAGTACAAGCCAAAGAGTAGAGTACAAGCCAAACCGATAGAGTACAAGCCAAACCGATAGAGTACAAGCCAAACCGATAGAGTACAAGCCAAACCGATAGAGTACAAAGCCAAACCGATAGAGTACAAGCCAAACCGATAGAGTACAAGCCAAACCGATAGAGTACAAGCCAAACCGATAGAGTACAAGCCAAACCGATAGAGTACAAGCCAAACCGATAGAGTACAGTACACAAGCAAACCGATAGAGTACAAAGCCAAACCGATAGAGTACAAGCCAAACCGATAGAGTACAAGCCAAACCGATAGAGTACAAGCCAAACCGATAGAGTACAAGCCAAACCGATAGAGTACAAGCCAAACCGATAGAGTACAAGCCAAACCGATAGAGTACAAGCCAAACCGATAGAGTACAAGCCAAACCGATAGAGTACAAGCCAAACCGATAGAGTACAAGCCAAACCGATAGAGTACAAGCCAAACCGATAGAGTACAAGCCAAACCGATAGAGTACAAAGCCAAACCGATAGAGTACAAGCCAAACCGATAGAGTACAAGCCAAAAACCGATAGAGTACAAGCCAAACCGATAGAGTACAAAGTACAAGCCAAACCGATAGAGTACAAGCCAAACCGATAGAGTACAAGCCAAACCGATAGAGTACAAGCCAAACCGATAGAGTACAAGCCAAACCGATAGAGTACAAGCCAAACCGATAGAGTAGTACAAGCCAAACCGATAGAGTACAAGCCAAACCGATAGAGTACAAGCCAAAACCGATAGAGTACAAGCCAAACCGATAGAGTACAAGCCAAACCGATAGAGTACAAGCCAAACCGATAGAGTACAAGCCAACCGATAGAGTACGCCAAACCGATAGAGTACAAGCCAAACCGATAGAGTACAAGCCAAACCGATAGAGTACAAGCCAAACCGATAGAGTACAAGCCAAACCGATAGATAGAGTACAAGCCCAACCGATAGAGTACAAGCCAAACCGATAGAGTACAAGCCAAACCGATAGAGTACAAGCCAAACCGATAGAGTACAAGCCAAACCGATAGAGTACAAGCCAAACCGATAGAGTACAAGCCAAACCGATAGAGTACAAGCCAAACCGATAGAGTACAAGTACCAAACCGATAGAGTACAAGCCAAACCGATAGAGAGTACAAGCCAAACCGATAGAGTACAAGCCAAACCGATAGAGTACAAGCCAAACCGATAGAGTACAAATCAAACCGATAGAGTACAAGCAAGCCAAACCGATAGAGTACAAGCCAAACCGATAGAGTACAAGCCAAACCGATAGAGTACAAGCCAAACCGATAGAGTACAAGCCAAACCGATAGAGTACAAGCCAAACCGATAGAGTACAAGCCAAACCGATAGAGTACAAGCCAAACCGATAGAGTACAAGCCAAACCGATAGAGTACAAGCCAAACCGATAGAGTACAAGCCAAACCGATAGAGTACAAGCCAAACCGATAGAGTACAAGCCAAACCGATAGAGTACAAGCCAAACCGATAGAGTACAAGCCAAACCGATAGAGTACAAAGCCAAACCGATAGAGTACAAGCCAAACCGATAGAGTACAAGCCAAACCGATAGAGTACAAGCCAAACCGATAGTACAAGCCAAACCGATAGAGTACAAACAAACCGATAGAGTACAAGCCAAACCGATAGAGTACAAGCCAAACCGATAGAGTACAAGCCAAACCGATAGAGTACAAGCCAAACCGATAGAGTACAAGCCAAACCGATAGAGTACAAGCCAAACCGATAGAGTACAAAGCCAAACCGATAGATAGAGCCAAACCGATAGAGTACAAACCAATAGATAGTAGTACAAGCCAAACCGATAGAGTACAAGCCAAACCGATAGAGAGTAAACCGATAGAGTACAAGCCAAACCGATAGAGTACAAGCCAAACCGATAGAGTACAAGCCAAACCGATAGAGTACAAGCCAAACCGATAGAGTACAAGCCAAACCGATAGAGTACAAGCCAAACCGATAGAGTACAAGCCAAACCGATAGAGTACAAGCCAAACCGATAGAGTACAAGCCAAACCGATAGAGTACAAGCCAAACCGATAGAGTACAAGCCAAACCGATAGAGTACAAGCCAAACCGATAGAGTACAAGCCAAACCGATAGAGTACAAGTCAAAACCGATAGAGTACAAGCCAAACCGATAGAGTACAAGCCAAACCGATAGAGTACAAGCCAAACCGATAGAGTACAAGCCAAATAGAGTACAAGCCAAACCGATAGAGTACAAGCCAAACCGATAGAGTACAAGCCAAACCGATAGAGTACAAGCCAAACCGATAGAGTACAAGCCAAACCGATAGAGTACAAGCCAAACCGATAGAGCCAAACCGATAGAGTACAAGCCAAACCGATAGAGTACAAGCCAAACCGATAGAGTACAAGCCAAACCGATAGAGTACAAGCCAAACCGATAGAGTACAAGCCAAACCGATAGAGTACAAGCCAAACCGATAGAGTACAAGCCAAACCGATAGAGTACAAGCCAAACCGATAGAGTACAAGCCAAACCGATAGAGTACAAGCCAAACCGATAGAGTACAAGCCAAACCGATAGAGTACAAGCCAAACCGATAGAGTACAAGCCAAACCGATAGAGTACAAGCCAAACCGATAGAGTACAAGCCAAACCGATAGAGTACACAAGCCAAACCGATAGAGTACAAGCCAAACCGATAGAGTACAAGCCAAACCGATAGAGTACAAGCCAAACCGATAGAGTACAAGCCAAACCGATAGAGTACAGTACAAGCCAAACCGATAGAGTACAAGCCAAACCGATAGAGTACAGCCAAACCGATAGAGTACAAGCCAAAACCGATAGAGTACAAGCCAAACCGATAGAGTACAAGCCAAACCGATAGAGTACAAGCCAAACCGATAGAGTACACAAGCCAAACCGATAGAGTACAAGCCAAACCGATAGAGTACAAGCCAAACCGATAGAGTACAAGCCAAACCGATAGAGTACAAGCCAAACCGATAGAGTACAACAAACCGATAGAGTACAAACCAAACCGATAGAGTACAAGCCAAACCGATAGAGTACAAGCCAAACCGATAGAGTACAAGCCAAACCGATAGAGTACAAGCCAAGCCAAACCGATAGAGTACAAGCCAAACCGATAGAGTACAAGCCAAACCGATAGAGTACAAGCCAAACCGATAGAGTACAAGCCAAACCGATAGAGTACAAGCCAAACCGATAGAGTACAAAACCGATAGAGTACAAGCCAAACCGATAGAGTACAAGCCAAACCGATAGAGTACAAGCCAAACCGATAGAGTACAAGCCAAACCGATAGAGTACAAGCCAAACCGATAGAGTACAAGCCAAAACCGATAGAGTACAAGCCAAACCGATAGAGTACAAAGCCAAACCGATAGAGTACAAGCCAAACCGATAGAGTACAAGCCAAACCGATAGAGTACAAGCCAAACCGATAGAGTACAAGCCAAACCGATAGAGTACAAGCCAAACCGATAGAGTACAAGCCAAACCGATAGAGTACAAGCCAAACCGATAGAGTACAAGCCAAACCGATAGAGTACAAGCCAAACCGATAGAGTACAAGCCAAACCGATAGAGTACAAGCCAAACCGATAGAGTAGCCAAACCGATAGAGTACAAGCCAAACCGATAGAGTACAAGCCAAACCGATAGAGTACAAGCCAAACGATAGATAGAGTACACAGCCAAACCGATAGAGTACAAGCCAAACCGATAGAGTACAAGCCAAACCGATAGAGTACAAGCCAAACCGATAGAGTACAAGCCAAACCGATAGAGTACAAGCCAAACCGATAGAGTACAAGCCAAACCGATAGAGTACAAGCCAAACCCGATAGAGTACAAGCCAAACCGATAGAGTACAAGCCAAACCGATAGAGTACAAGCCAAACCGATAGAGTACAAGCCAAACCGATAGAGATAGAGTACAAGCCAAACCGATAGAGTACAAGCCAAACCGATAGAGTACAAGCCAAACGATAGATAGAGTACAAGCCAAACCGATAGAGTACAAGCCAAACCGATAGAGTACAAGCCAAACCGATAGAGTACAAGCCAAACCGATAGAGTACAAGCCAAACCGATAGAGTACAAGCCAAACCGATAGAGTACAAGCCAAACCGATAGAGTACAAGCCAAACCGATAGAGTACAAGCCAAACCGATAGAGTACAAGCCAAACCGATAGAGTACAAGCCAAACCGATAGAGTACAAGCCAAACCGATAGAGTACAAGCCAAACCGATAGAGTACAAGCCAAACCGATAGAGTACAAGCCAAACCGATAGAGTACAAGCCAAACCGATAGAGTACAAGCCAAACCGATAGAGTACACAAGCCAAACCGATAGAGTACAAGCCAAACCGATAGAGTACAAAGCCAAACCGATAGAGTACAAGCCAAACCGATAGAGAGTACAAGCCAAACCGATAGAGTACAAGCCAAACCGATAGAGTACAAGCCAAACCGATAGAGATAGAAGCCAAACCGATAGAGTACAAGCCAAACCGATAGAGTACAAAGCCAAACCGATAGAGTACAAGCCAAACCGATAGAGTACAAGCCAAACCGATAGAGTACAAGCCAAACCGATAGAGTACAAGCCAAACCGATAGAGTACAAGCCAAACCGATAGAGTACAAGCCAAACCGATAGAGTACAAGCCAAACCGATAGAGTACAAGCCAAACCGATAGAGTACAAGCCAAACCGATAGAGTACAAGCCAAACCGATAGAGTACAAGCCAAACCGATAGAGTACAAGCCAAACCGATAGAGTACAAAGCCAACCGATAGAGTACAAGCCAAACCGATAGAGTACAAGCCAAACCGATAGAGTACAAGCCAAACCGATAGAGTACAAGCCAAACCGATAGAGTACAAGCCAAACCGATAGAGTACAAGCCAAAACCGATAGAGTACAAGCCAAACCGATAGAGTACAAGCCAAACCGATAGAGTACAAGCCAAACCGATAGAGTACAAGCCAAACCGATAGAGTACAAGCCAAACCGATAGAGTACAAGCCAAACCGATAGAGTACAAGCCAAACCGATAGAGTACAAGCCAAACCGATAGAGTACAAGCCAAACCGATAGAGTACAAGCCAAACCGATAGAGTACAAGCCAAACCGATAGAGTACAAGCCAAACCGATAGAGTACAAGCCAAACCGAAGAGTACAAGCCAAACCGATAGAGTACAAGCCAAACCGATAGAGTACAAATCAAACCGATAGAGTACAAGCCAAACCGATAGAGTACAAGCCAACAACCGATAGAGTACAAGCCAAACCGATAGAGTACAAGCCAAAAATAGAGTACAAGCCGACCGATAGAGTACAAGCCAAACCGATAGAGTACAAGCCAAACCGATAGAGTACAAGCCAAACCGATAGAGTACAAGCCAAACCGATAGAGTACAAATCAAACCGATAGACGCTGTACATTTACATGATTAGTACAATTTAAATCCGATAAGTACAAGCCAAACCAGAGTACAGACAGCCTGCAATACAACCGATAATAGCAAGCCAAACAAAGCATAGAGTACAACGATAGGGGCTCGAACTCGATAGAGTCTCGGTCAAACCGATGAGTAGATGCCAAACCGATAGAGTACCGGTCAAACCGATAGAGTACAAGCCAATCCGATAGAGTACAAGTCAAACCGATAGAGTACAAGTCAAAACGATAGAGTACAACTCAAAACGATAGAGTACAACTCAAAACGATAGAGTTTCTATAGGGCCAATGTCTAATGCACAAAGCACCAACCAATTGCGCAACAAATCCAATTCTGGTCAATATTCAGAAGATCAGTTCACTATGACAGAGAGACAGCCTATGGCTGATAAGACATCTGAAAAACTCACGTCAATCATCCAATCAATCAATATATCAATCAACCAACAAAAAAATCAAACAAACATTCATTTGTGCAATTCCCGTGTGAGGTTTGTTACTTGAATGAATAAAGACTTCTCTGATGAGTATAATTTACTTTCATTGAATGCATCGTTTTAGGAAAGCAGACAATCGATCCGAAAATGGAGAATCTGTCATATGCCTTCAACGATGAGAAACAAGACGTCTCGTTAACTCAGTCGATGGTTCCTTCTGATATAACTACACCTCCCGCTTCAAATCCAGCTCCCGACTCGAGTACACCTCCCGACTCAACTGCAGCTCCCAATTCGAATGCACCTCGAGACTCAAATGCACCTCCCGAATACACATCCTATGACCCTCCTCCCCCATACACAAACCCCTCTCTATATCCTTCCACTTTGGGAATTCCTTACTCGCCAAACTACCCTCATGGAATGCCAGGTATAGGCTGCCCTCCAGAAGGACAACACTGTTATCCTCCACCAGGATTCGTCTATCCCGGTCCACAGGCCGCCAATACACAAACCCCCTACCGGCAGCC
Organism: Aporrectodea caliginosa; assembly: GCA_020284085.1. Classification (NCBI taxonomy): domain Eukaryota; kingdom Metazoa; phylum Annelida; class Clitellata; order Crassiclitellata; family Lumbricidae; genus Aporrectodea; species Aporrectodea caliginosa. The sequence continues at coordinate 1,484,167 of JACEVL010001161.1, forward strand.
CCAAACTCAGCATCATCATCATCAGCAGCAACGAGTGATCGTAGTGAATAACCAGAATGATGAGGGTCTGATCGTCACTAGTCCACCACCTGTGTCGATGACTGGACCAATTATTCTGGCCTGTTTCGTCACCTGGTTCTGTGCATATATATGCGGAATAGTCGCGTTAAGACTGGCCTGTAAGTATACCTACATTCAAAGTTGACTCCTGCCTATCTTCGTGAGCTCTGCTGTCCTGTCCTTAGTGCTAGGGGCTCTCGATCCCTCCGCTCATCTGAACAGGCACTCCTACTTGTCCCTTTTGCTCGAACCTCCACTATGCAGAATCGCGCTTTCTCGGTGGGGGGCCCTCGACCTGGAATGGCCTTCCTCTGGAGCTTCGCCTTGTTCCTAGGACCTTCTCTCCCACGTTCTTTTCTCACCTTAAAACCGTTCTTTTTGGCCGTGCTGGAGTCGGGAGCGCCTCTGAGTAGTTTCCTTGAAGGGGCGCTATACAAATGTTCGGTATGAATGAATGAATGATAAATATGTGCTGCAAAACATTCATCTGTCTGATGAAACCTCAATGACTAGTAATGCGATTAAAATGTTCAGTCGTTTTTAGCAGCAGTCGAATGCTCGTCAGTCCATGGAACAACTCTGGTATACACTTGTATACATACATATAATAAATACACGGTGCATACATAAATGCATGCATATAATGCATACACACATATACATGCATATAATATTATGCATACAAACATACACACATACATACAAACATGCATGCACTCATGAACGCATAGACACATACATACATAGGCCTGCATGCACTTATACACTCATACACACATACATACGCAGTCAGTATAACGCACAACCATATGAGTGAGGACTGAGCTGATTTACGTTGGTATAATTATAATTATATACTTATATTTGACTGCAGGTGCTGGTCGGCGTTTGGCTGCTGCTGGTGAAAACGTTCGAGCCATTCGAATGGGAAGGGCCTCGGTTGGTTGCTCGATCACTGGCATCGTCACTGGAATCATCATCATAGTTGTCGTTGTTTGCGTCTACAAGTTATCACCACCATCAACACCATCGTCCAGTAGCTATTATAAACAAAATTCCCACCGTTGCTACAGTAGTTATCTCGGTTACTACTATACCTGCTGACAGGAGAAAGAAGACCCGCATCGAACATCTGACAATTATTCATTCTTGCTTCATTTTGACCCTCGACTATTTTACTTGCTCGAGCCGTATAAATCGCTGAATAACACTGGTCGTAAACGCTATATATACTTAAGAGCTAAGCGCAGTTCGTCAAATTGTACAAGGGAGAGACATCGTGTTCTGCAGAGGGATTGTCAAGAGAGACCAAGTGATGGTCCCAGTCCGGATGATGTCCGGAGACAATGGAGAGAGGGAGGAAATGGAGAGAGGGAGGAAATGGAGAGAGGGAGGAAATGGAGAGAGGGAGGAAATGGAGAGAGGGAGGAAATGGAGAGAGGGAGGAAATGGAGAGAGGGAGACAATGGAGAGAGGGAGGCGGTGGAGCTGCTTAGACGGGTTTCATTTATATGTCGAGAAAGAATTGGAAGCTGGCGGAGGCGAGTTCGGTCATTGACATTAGTAGATCATGAAACGGAATGGAAACCTTTGGACCTACTAAAAAGCGAATAATTATATAAGAAAGTGTTGATAGTGTAGGTTTCGAGTTGACTGCATCGTTGAAGTTGTAGCCATTGATCATCGATGAGGACACTTTCCACTATCGAAAGTCAATTAAATATAAATGTTTTAGATTTTCCAAAAGTTTAAGTGAGGCTTCTGTAACTGAAAGCCAATGTCAGTATTTGAGTAAGTTCCTCCGGCATGATTATAATTTTTCCTAAGAGTTATAATCAACATGATAATTGAGACCAGTAAACCACTAAGTGCTTTCGTTTATTTGAATTTTATTAAAATTATGAATTAATACTTTGTATGAGATTTGTAATTTAAGATTAGAAACAAGTTGTACACCAGGCATGATTAATATCATGATGCCGGTCTATACAGTGATGCTGGCTGTTACATACATATAATTATAACCGAACGTGTATAGCCTACAAGTATCCTAATGTATAGGCTAATCATAAATACTACACAGTCAAAATCACATTTAACGTAGATGAATTCGATTGTTAGGATATTCACTACACTCGCATTGTTGAAAAGCTGTCGAGGTGTTCAGGCTTCAGGCAGAGGACCTTTCAGTCATTACTGGTATTGGTCTGATAATTCACAGAGGACCTTTCAGTCATTACTAGTATTGGTTTGATAATTCACAGAGCACCATCAGATACTAGATACCCCACCAGAAGTAGTCATTAGAATTTCTACGGAATTCTTGTTGAAAGAGGCATGCCCGATGGGTTAGGGCGCATGGCCTGTAACGTGGGGTGTTCGGGTTCGAGTCTCGCCCGAGGCAGTTTACTTTGTAAGGACATTGAGCATGGCCTTCGAGCACAATGCTCGGCGCCATCGATGTTCTGTCGAACGGTCGTGTGCACTTCTGAACTTATATCAAATACAGTTGTATTGTATATTGTACAAACCTGCGATTATAAGTGGATCGAAAAGTAGGGTGTTCATATGATCACCTCACACGTTCTTTACTGAAGCAGGCTACAGCGGGTGTTGCATATTGTTATGAAATTTCAGTTTTGTTTTCTATTCAACGGGTAGACCTTTAAATTATGGGTCAACTCGAAAACACTGAGTTGCTAATTGCGGCAAAGTTGTAACACGCAGCAAAGCGGATACTATTAACGCTAGCAATTAGATGCCATTCATTAAGTAGGCCTACATAAACTTTAAAAACAGTAGAGACTAATTATTGTCGTAATTCCTAATGGTTCTTCTCTCTTCAAATTCTCTGAACTCGGGCAGGTTCAAAAGGTCAATAGCGCCACTCCTCTCGATGTTGGGCTCCATCTTTCAGTTTCCTCTATCCATCCGTAATCATCCAGTCCAGCAGCATCCGTCTAGATCCCCCTCTCGTTCTCTTGACCACCATTCTTCCCTCTATGATAGACGTCACGAGGGAGTCTCCTCTCAGTATGTGACCAATCCACTTCCTCTGTCGCCCTCTTACTATCAGATATCTTTCCTTTCCCATCTTTTGTAGCACCTCTTCGTTTATTTCATGCTCTATACAACTAACTTTTCCATCCTGTGCCAAACCCACATCTCAAACGCCTCTAACCTTCAGATGTCCTCCATTCTAAGGGTCCATGTTTCAGAACCAAACAGTACTACACTCTACATGATTGTTTTCTCCAGTCATTTCTCTACGTTCTTATTTAGTCCATCTCCTATCAACTCTTTTCTCTTTATAATAAGTACATGGTCACGAATTTCTGCAACCGATGTCCTGCAGTCGATCAACAGCATAACCATACAGGGTTTTTCCACATATTCTGAACAATATATAAATTACTATTAGAAGCTCTGACCAAATGCGTGCGAAGGGGCTCACCCTTGCAAGGCTGTGCATTCATGAAGGCGTTTTAAACTGTTCATATGTATCAGCATTCTGTTTACATCGAAAAACAACTTTTTAAAGAAAACGATCTTCCTTGCTTGGCTGTCTCCTTCACAACCTCGAGATTCACCGATGCCCTCTTTTCTCTCACACTATTATACAGGAAAATTGTGCCTGAACGCGTGAAAATTTTGGAACAGGAAGGCCGCTTCCCTCTTCGCTGAGCAATTTGGCTTTCCCCGTAGAGTACTCGGGTTGCCTTTCTCTTTCATCCTGAGTCAATTGTGCTGAAGCCAATTATTTTAGATGCTTGTGTTTGTGCTCATATGTCTGCTTGTCCTGCCTTTGTCTCTGCTTTCATCCTGCTCTCTGTATGCTTATTATAGTTAAACTGGTTTTCGGCTCCTACATGTACGTCCTGTTAGAAGGGCTTCTGAAGAGTCTCGATTTCCCGATTGTCTCGTGATCAGAATAATACGCAGCACCCACCAGATCCTGCGTCAGTCCTTGACTCGGTTGCGGAACAGACAACAGTTGATTCGGTCAACTCTGTCATCTAACTTTTGCGGTGAGTACGTAGACGTAGCTCGTGAAAACAACAAAACTTAACTTTGCTTTGAACTAGTTTAGGATAGCTCCAGAATGGAAATAAACTAATATGTCTGATCTGTGAGCATGGATTCATTTAGCGACCATACACCACACAATGGAAGAACTTAAAATAAATGCGGTGTTTCCGTTATTATCTTATTTTCTCCAACTAAGAAGTAAGAACCGATTCCGGCTGTTGTGTATTCGCACCAGAAAACTGAGGTTTTAAAGGATTTTCAACGAAACTTGAACAACTGACAAAATGACAAATTGAAGTTCTATTAAATTTACGTAACTGAGGAATTCTGCTTTTTCTCTAAACACATATCAAGTCACAATAACCCGTGCGTTGAATAATTTAATTAAGCCCATTTAGGGAACAGAATCCATGAAACATTCGCAATTGATTCCGATAACAGCAAAAATTAGGTTCTAATTTCAAGAAGGTCTACGCCTACCAACGGGAAAATGGAAAATCAGTGTGAAGCTCTTCAACCCGAAGAGAAACCAATTCTAGGCACTCAAACGCCTACATCGCCCAATTGAAATTCTTCCGACCCACCTCCTTAGTGCACAAAACCATCCCAGATCTTCACTTCTTCTTCTTATTATTTTTCTTCTTCTTCTTTTTCTTCTTCTTCTTCTTTTTCTTCTTTTTCTTTTTCTTCTTCTTCTTTGTCGTCGTCTTCTTTTTATTCTTCTTTCTGTCCATGGGATCATCGCCCATTGATATCGATCGGATGTCACTTCTTTCGCAGTTGATGGATTTGATTTCCTTGATATTTCAATCAGAGACAGTAATCACCTGCTGTGTTTTCTATCCTAGTGTTCGAATTGCTAATCGATAGAATGGAGAATACTGATAGGAACAATCCAACTGCGCCCGGCATGAGTAACCCTCCACACTATTATCCTCCACCAGGATTCGGTTATCCCGGCCAACCAGCCACCAATTATTACCAATCATCACCGCCCCAGCAACAGCAACACCAGCAACAGCAACAGGTAGTTCTTATGAATAATCAGCCAATGGGAGTGGCACCTGTTGTCGTTGTTGGTGCACCACCTGTTTCTATGGTCGGACCAATTGTTCTGTCCTGCTTTGTCTTCTGGTGCTGCGGATGGCTGTTTGGAGGAATCGCGTTCATCCTGGCCAGTAAGTAAACATTCAAATGCAGTTCTGCAGCAGAGATTGACCGCATATTGATTAAAAAAATTATTTCAATTCATTCTCAAATTAAATAATTCTGATAGACACTGTAACGATGTCCCGTGGCCAAACAGTTTCATCCTATATTCATGTAAAAATTAATGTTCTGTGTATGAATCGTTCGTCAAAGTCTCTTTGTGCCGCTCCACGTTCCGCAACAAAGTTTAGGCGTCGCTGTAGAGGTTCTGCTGAAGTGGAGCTACATAAATTCCCTACTGAAATTGTAATTATGTTCCTCTCAATTAGTTAACTTGTTGTCATTAAATCGATTTGTCTTTCCATTAAACGAGTAAAGTCGTGCGTTACGTAGACAATTGAATTGGATGGAATAAACATTGTTATTTTGCTCTTTGACAGTGGTCGGTCAGAGTTCGGATTCTGCTGGTGATACTCGTGGTGCCATTCAGATGAGGAATGCATCCTATGGTCTCTCGATCGCTGGCATCATCATTGGGATCATCCTCATCATCGTTGCTGCTGTAATCCTCGGCTCAGCAGCCAAAGCAGTAGTATCTACTCCCAAGCAATGCTACAATTCCTACTATGGATACTACTACACCTGTTGATTCGACGAGGAAGAGATGCATCTCTCTCTCTCTCGTTATTTTCCGTGTCTGAATTTTTTACTAGATCGAATTTTATAGGTCACGGAATTTTGTTTAATGTTCGTGAAATTAGTGCAGTTTGTATTCAGTTCCTAATTTCATTAAGATATAAAATTGAAACTCATCTGATTCGATTTCCTTGTCCTCCACAGTTTAACTTCTATCTTCTCAGACTTTGTGGATTTCGACCTGGCTTCTCCGATATTAATCTGTGTACAATTTCACTTAGAGCAGCCTCTGATTTGCACTTTATGATTATACTGAAGGATTGCTACTGTGCGTTCAGTAAAAGCGTTGGCAAATTTAAAAAATGATTAAAATCCAGGACTATAAACTTACCGGGTTATAATTATACGATTGAGTTTTAAAATTGCGTCAGTGCCGTTGGCGTTGGGTATGGTAAGAAGTTCGGAACCTGCTTAGTCTCAATACAGGCTGGAAGGAAAGAGAGACAGATTTTCGTACAGACAAAGGAATGCGTATACTATAGTAGCTGTTGCTGCGCTGATAGAGTGAGGCAGATTAACAAGAGTGGGAGGAAGAAGAAGAGGAGAGGGAGGAGGAAGAAGAGGAGGAGTGGTGTGAACGGGGGTGCTGAGAGGTGCTCAAGAACTGCTCTCATGATAGGTATAATATAACATCATCTGTTAACAAATTAGAAATGCAAATTAATTATATACAGGACGACAACACTTAAACGATCATTATCTTTAAACAACTTAGAATTGTAAATTAATTAAATAAAAGAAGATATTAGTTTTCAGTTTCACTTTCGCGGGAAAGTTTGTCTCGATCGTTTAAGAGAAATTGGAATTTTTTCATTCGGCGCTTTTCCAACATAGATCTAAATTCGAAGTTAACACCTTGAAACTTACAACAGGGATTCAATAGAGGAATTTTAAAATATCCACAAATTCTTCGCAGTCCCCGTTAGCTGCATCTTGATATTGTAATTATCGACCAAGCGGATGCTAAGTTCATGTAGCTGCATGGGTGCCCGCAGGATTTTTTGCAGAGGGGGTCAGTTACGGCCGAGACAGTTAGTTGCGTTATAATAATTTTTTATGTCATTACAAAACTAAACTCACATAGGTCTAATTACATCGTCTTAATAATAGGCCTACCTATTAAGTCTTATATGGTGTCTGTCGTATACTATTGATTAGTCTTTTACAATCAGACGCAACAATCATTCAGAAGTAAGTATAAATAAGCATACTCTATTTATCCAACTACATAACCGCACTTTGGTTTATATGAAATTAACTATTGTAAAGTATTCTTGTTAAAAACTTTTTCTCATTAAGTTCTCAACCTGTGGGACAATTCGGTCATGCGGTCTTGGGCGCAGGGAATAGGGCAAAGTCTTTACAGGAGTGGGTTCATCAGACCGTTCAGACGACTTCTTTTGTGACTTAGCAGGCTTCACCGTCCATATTCCATACTTAGAGTTTGCTGCAGCTTACGCTTATTCTTGTTGTCCATCTTAACATGTCATGGCTAAGAAAAAAAACGAAGTCGTTAACACTTCATGCCCATGGCTGCTTCAGGGATGGCTTAAGGGACTGCTATTCTCTTCTTCAATAATCAGAGAATCTTACATTTGCTTACAGTTCTTCCAGAGATAATCCAACAGAATGGATGTAAACTAGTAAAGTCTAACCTATTGTTCTACAAAACACCAGTAAAAAAATTAAGGATGACCTTGACACAAGAATCTTCTCCCATAAGTAATCCAAAAGAAGAGAAACACGCTCAATTCTAACATACTTTCAACTGAATACAAAATGTACACTAATATCTTCAGATGCAGACTCAGAATGCATGAGAGAAACGTAACTGATACAGTGCTTGAGGAATGCAGTGACCTGTTGGGGGTAAGCCAGGGACCTCTGGATATTATATTTATCAAGAGGTCCGTGGGTAAGCTTATGCCGGTGTGGGGAATTTTTGACCTCGGGCCGACATCTTCGTCCAGAGATTTTCCAGAGGTCCCAGTCGGTTTGGCTTTGTCAATATGCGTGACCTAAAGTGATGAGGTCAACCTCTGAGTCGAAGTGTTCCACCACACTGACGTCGGTACATTAGTCCTAGATAACATGTGTTTTTGATAACATACATGATACATAAATATATCGGACTTCTACATAGTTTCTCTTTCCCACGGTTGCCAGAAGTTAGGGTTTAACGTTTTTGGATATATCCAAAAACGTTAAACCCTTACTCCTTACTTACTCCCTACTTACATACGTTAAGATACACAGAACAGAGATACATGGGGAAGCACGGTTGAACGTAGGCCTAAAGAACCAGAAGACAAAGCAGGACAGAACAATTGCTCCGCACAGAGAAACAGGTGGTGCTTGAACAAAATTGGCTGATTATTCACAACAACCACCTGTTGTTGCTGCTGCTGTTGCGGCGGTGGAGGTGGAAGTAGTAGTAGTTGTAGCATTCTGGCGCTTTTGACCTAATCATTGGTCTAAATCATCATACACGGACCTAATATAGGTCCAAATCAGCATATACGAACCTGTGTTAGGTCTAGATCACCCATTTTCGCCATGCACGAACCTAATCCTTGGTCTAAATCACTCACCAGAACCTAAACTCTAGGCCCAACATACATGTAGGTCCCAGAGGTCTACAACTACTATCTACTTGCGCTCAATTACGTCCGCGCGTTTTCCTAAAGTTTCCAGCGAGTCAGCATTTTCATCGAAACCATCGCCTGTGCTCCTTATGAGTTGAACGTTGAGGTAATTTCCAACAGTTTCGATGAGTCATCAGTTCCCCCGATGCAGGTTCTAAGGCGAGGTTAACAATGCATCGTCATCAACCCAAGAATTAAACGTCTCCGGATACCCTAACCACTTTACGAGTGATTTCTTACCACGCCTTCGTATAATTTTTTCTATTCTAAATATTTCTTGAGTTGACTTCTGTAGCTCCTGTTCATAGAATGATCCCTGAACTTCTTCTCCGTTATAATCACTAATCTTATAAGTTGGTGGATCCGTGTATTGAATCTGGGATACTGTAAATACTTCCTCAGTCCATTTTGGTGTGTACCCTTTTTCAAATGTGTTCTTCTTCTTAGTAATTCTAACTCTGTCACCAACCTTAAACTTTGGTTGGACGGGTTCTAGGTTTAAGCCCCCATACAAATTCATCCACACCACACGTTCGTTTGCTTTTGTGCTCGCTCTTTGAGGCGCCAACAACCCACCTGATCCTGCTGACCCTGGCCGGTTCAGACTGGTTTTTTAGCACCCTAACGATGAGCTGCACTGGCTTCCCACTGAACATCAGACGATCGCAAATCACTCCGTGTAAAGACCATAAGAACTTCTAAATGATTTTATTGTTCGTATTTCTTAAAAATAGTTCATCATCGATACATGGCTCAGACCACTGAAACGGCAATCCTTAGCTTTTGTTTAGCTGAATGACTAATGTCATTCTGCTTCTGCAGAGGTAGGACCTACAATATGGCATGGCAAACTATTATGTCATTAGAGAGTTTAAAACTTTAACCCATGCTACACTAGGGCATGCTCTGGTATCTGTGCATTTAATGCATGCAAAACGTGCAATGATTTCATTGTTCGTATTTCTTAAAAATAGATCATCATCGATACAGGGTCCAGACCTCTGAAACGGCTTTTTTCTTTAGCTTTTGTTTAGCTGAATAACTAATGTCATTCTGCTTCTGAGGTAGGACCTACAATATAGCATGGCAAACTATTATGTCATGTCATTAGAGAGTTTAACCCATGCTACACTAGGGCATGATCTGGTATCTGGTGTCGTTCGCTGGATGTGCATTTAATGCATGCAAAACGCGCAAACGTTAATACAGATATATTTGGTTTCCCATCCTATGTCTGCGTTAATCCTCTTCCGAAAATTTTGATTCCTTAACCCGCATTTGGGACTAAACAAGAAACGCGATCGAACAATGACTTGATTGTTGTTTGCACCGGGGAATTTAATCGAATCTAAGCCGATGACTTGTATAGCGTCATTATCATATGCGGGCGGCCATAGAATAATGGCAACATCAATGGCGTGAAGAGCATAACGTTAATAAGGAAGCGGGTTCGATACCTGCTACCCTCCCAAAGGACCACTCAACCTGTCGTTCGCTGGATGACGTTGGTAAAATGAGCAGTAGGGACGTGATGGGCGCCTTGAATGGCTGCCAAATAGTCAACATAGACTCCTGTAATAAAATCCGTTCATACTCTGAATAAATTGTAATCATAGTGCGGTTTGTCCGTTTGATTTAATAAAGAAGAATATTATTACTATATTATATATAATGTCCGAGAGGACCGAGACATCCTTCGTCTTAGACTTAGAGTGAAATTGCTAGCAAGCCTCAGAATCCACTTGGAAAGCCAGATCGAAATCCGATAGAACAGAGAAACCAAAAGTCAGGATATGGTTGTGATACAAGTCGAATCAGATCAGTCTTCAGTTCAGATCTGAATTCAATCAACGACTTCACAGAACGAAGTGAACTGAGCAGCGAATTCCAACGCTTCGCACCAGCTACCGAGAAAACCAGAGACACAACTAGTGTTTGGGGGGGGGATACACCAAGAAGCAAGGCGTTGCTTGATCGAGTACAGAGATCGATTTGCGTGAGAGGTGTGTACGTGATGTGTTCAACTTCACCCGAGACCTTAACTCGGACACGGAGCTGTTCCGACGACTTGTGAGGAGTACGAGCAGACACTGTACAGTGTACAAAGAATATTGCATCCTTCTATCTATGCACAGTTTATACGAAGTCCTGTAGTAGCTAACTGTAGCTTACGCCTGAATTCCAGTCGGTTGAAGTCATTAGGCATAACGATGTGCTGCTCATACATATACATTCATGTACGCTCATTAGTATGCTTGCTGTCTTGCCTGTTGTCTTCGTCCATCCTGCTCTTTCCATTGGTCCAGGCTATATAGTTTCTGCCCATCCTTTATCTTAACTTCGAGTTCATCAAGTATTTAAAGCCAGACATACATGTACAGTTGTTCACCGTTCGGATAGAGATTCATCGACGACTGGAGAACAGTAGAGGGAAACGGTTTGGTAGAAATTTCTCTCAGACAACGCATGGTTGGCAGTCGAAACTCAGACACCTTGACAACAGGTAAGTCAAGAAGATATCAAACATTTCTCTCATTGAACGTTCTTAGACTAAGGCTGTAGCATTACAGTGACTGGATTTTAATATTCAACGGAGTCTTCATTTGATGATCATTATAAAATAATTTGCACTTGCTTGACCATAACACCATTAGAAGTTGATAGCGGTTCTGCTTGCGTAACGGAAATTGAGTTGTGGTCTCGGATGCGACGAACGAAATTGTCAGAATGACAGAATAGGCAAAACAAAAGATAGATTGGCCGAGGACATGCAATGCGAGCACTTTAATATTATGATAGACTTTGCGTTTAATATAGTTGCCCCCTTTCCAATGTTCAGAAGTGGACACACGACCATACGACAGCGCATTGAACGCTCTGAGCAATATTGTGATTGAAGGACTTGTTCAAGGTCCCCATGTGCACACAGTACCTGTTTCATCTTAGGCTTGAACAGGCCGAGCGTTCTAATCGAGCGGTGTCGTATTCAAACATTGCGGCGGTTCTTCCGAAGAAAGTTTATCTATAGACGTAGTCAGCAATAATAAATATTTGAGTTGAGTTGTTCACATTAACCTTACATCTAAAACAAACGGGGAATGGAAATTCTCGTCATTATCTATACTTGGCTGACAGAACGTTATTTGCAAGTAACCTCTTCCAATCAGTTCCTACTAATGTTCCTGGTTTTTTTTGTAGTGATATTCATATGCATAATGAAATATGTTATATTTATATATGTTCATTCAAGATTGACATGAATTGCAAATCAATTCATAGTGAGATGTGGTTTAAAATGCTCCTTACATTCGAATTGAAGGCCACATTGCAGAATTTGCATTTATGAAAATTTGTTTATGTCAACCATTTGATCATCCCGCATTTATTTCTGTCTGGACTAAATTTATTTGACATTTATATTTGAGACGATATTCAACTGCTATTGAAAGAGACTTTGACCATCCATGCGATCTGTCAACTATCGAGGGGCATATGTTGGTCGGCTCCACATGGGCGTGTAGGTCCGCCATTGGTGACTTAACTACTTTATTACTTTCTACTGCACTGTGCATTTTTATGTCACTTTTTCGTAATGAGCGGCGCAATATAAATGTTAAATTGCAATTAGAATTACACGAACAATTGTTGTGTGTTTTCTTTACCACAGTGTTCGGATTGCTCAAAAGAATATGGAATCCTGACAAGCCTGCTCTGCGTGCGCCTGAAATGAGTTACCCTCCTCCCTCCTATGGGGCGCCTCCTGGAGGTCAACCTAATTATCCTGCACCAGGTTGTCCACCCGTTCCATCATTCCTCAATTGCCCAACTGCAGCAGCAGCGCCGCCCCAGCAGCCACAGCAATCGTCGACGGTTGTAATAAATAATAATGATAATACTGCGCCGAAACAACCACCTGCTGAATCGATGGCACGAGCAATCGGTCTGGCCTGCTTCGTCTTCTGGTGCTGCGGATTTCTGTGGGGAGGCATCGCATTCATTTTGACCGGTAAGTAGACATTCAAATAGAATTCTGCAGCAGACAGTAAATGCACTTTTAAAAAATATTCAAAATTAAATTAATATTCCAGTCAAATTATGACAGGCACTCATCTGAAGTCCGATTGTTTAAAACAGCAACACTACCGAATATGTGTCGCTCTATGTAAACCGTGAAATGACTTCTATTGTATGAATCTTTGACAGAATCTATTTGTGCCACTTCATGTTACAGAGCAAACTTAGAGCGTCGCTGATGAGTTTTTTTCCTGAAGTGGAGCTATATAAATTCTCTATTATACCAGCAACTATTTTCTCTCTCAATTACTTAAGATTTTGTCATTAAATCGATTGACCTTCAAATGAAACTGAAGAGTTGCCTGGTGGAAATATGTAATAGAGACCGAACAAATTCTGTAATAATAATTATATTCTTCTGGTTTTTGACAGCTGTTGGTGATAACGCGATCACTTCAGGTGATGCTAATCGTGCCGCTCAGTGTAGGAGCGCATCCTATATTCTCTCGATCATTGGCATAGTCGTCGCATGCGTCGTCATCGCCACTTGTCTCATATTCGTTGGAGGAGTAGGATCAGTAGGAGGAGGAGGAGGGGGCACAGGAGCAGTAGCAGGAGGAGTAGCAGTGGAAGTAGGAGGAGCAGGAGGAGGAGGAACAACATCAAAAGCAGTAGGAGTATCAAGAGGAGTAGGAACAAAAACAACAGCAGTAGGAGTATCAATAGGAGAAGGAACAAAAACAACAGCAGTAGGAGTATCAATAGGAGAAGGAACAAAAACAACAGCAGTAGGAGTATCAATAGAAGAAGGAACAAAAACAACAGCAGTAGGAGTATCAAGAGGAGAAGGAACAAAAACAACAGCAGTAGGAGTATCAATAGGAGAAGGAACAAAAACAACAGCAGTAGGAGTATCAATAGGAGAAGGAACAAAAACAACAGCAGTAGGAGTATCAATAGGAGAAGGAACAAAAACAACAGCAGTAGGAGTATCAATAGGAGAAGGAACAAAAACAACAGCAGTAGGAGTATCAATAGGAGAAGGAACAAAAACAACAGCAGTAGGAGTATCAATAGGAGAAGGAACAAAAACAACAGCAGTAGGAGTATCAATAGAAGAAGGAACAAAAACAACAGCAGTAGGAGTATCAAGAGGAGAAGGAACAAAAACAACAGCAGTAGGAGTATCAATAGGAGAAGGAACAGCACGAAAAGCAGTAGGAGTATCAAGAGGAGCAGGAGGAGGAGACGAAACAACACCAACAGCAATAAAAGGAACAGTAGTAGGAACAGGAAGAGTATCAAGAGGAGTAGGACGAGAAAGAACAACACGAAAAGCAGTAGCAAGAGCAACAGTAAGAGGAAAACGAGGAGTATCAAGAGGAGCAGGAGAAGCAGGAACAACACCAAAAGCAGTAGAAGTATCAAGAGGAGTAGGAGGAGAAGGAACAAAAACAACAGCAGTAGGAGTATCAATAGGAGAAGGAACAGCACCAACAGCAGTAGGAGTATCAATAGGAGAAGGAACAGCACCAACAGCAGTAGGAGTATCAATAGGAGAAGGAACAGCACCAACAGCAGTAGGAGTATCAATAGGAGAAGGAACAACACGAAAAGCAGTAGCAAGAGCAACAGTAAGAGGAACAGGAGGAGTATCAAAAGCAGCAGGAGGAACAACACGAAAAGCAGTTCCAAGAGGAGCAGTAGGAGGATCAGGAAGAGGAGCAGGAGGAGTAGTAGTAGAAATAGAAGGAGGAGCAGATGAAGCAGGAGGAGCAGAAACACCAGGAGCAGGTGGAGGAGGAATAGCCAGAAGAGCAGCTGGAGGAGGAGCAGCAGAAGCCTCAGACAGAGAAGTAACAAGAGGAGCAGGAGGAGGAGGTGTAGCTGGAGCAGCCAGGGGTGTCGCACGAAAAAACCACTGGAGTAGGACGAGGAAAAACAACAGGAGCAGAATCAGGAACAGCATCAGGAGAAGTAAGAAGAGCTAGAGCTAGAGCAGCATCTACAGTGACAGCTGCAGGAGCAAGATAGGTAGGTTTCTGATGCTGTCGAGAAACTCCGTCGTTAAACCACTTCTCAGAAACCATCCTTGTTCTTACTTAACGTCTCTCTCAGTTTGAAAATTGTATTGAATGCCGCTGGGTTGTGTTAAGTGCTCGACATTTGTTTGGAGTGACCTGAGGTAGGAAGACAAACATCTATGTTTAAGACAGGCAGACAGAGAGACGGACAGACGGACAGACGGACAGACGGACAGACAAACAGACAGACGCCTGAACTACATTGATGTAGTGTGGCAGATATATAAAGGGGACGAGAGAAGGAGAAAGAGTGATGAGAAAGAGAGATGCTGAGAGGAATTCTGTTACTATACATGTTATTGTCATGACATGTGTAATGTAACATCGTCTGAAAGCTACTTAGAAACTGACAAAAGAATATGTCTTGGTTTCACTTTCGTTGGAAATTGTCTGATCATTTGACTGATTTGGTGTGATTGGTTGCATTTAGGTACAACGTGGAGGTAGACTGGCTGATGAAGACCATATCAGATTACAGGTGTGTCCGCACGCAATTATGATTCGCTTCCCCAGTGCTGGGATATCGTTTGATTCGGTCACCAGATGATTGGCTGACGATTGCACTTGTTCGATCCTTCCGTACACACGTCTTACATGGGATTTTAATTGACAAATCACTCTGCAACATAATTTTAGTCTTCTTTAAATTTTATAACTTTTTTATGCTGAAATACAAACGATTGTTAATTAATTATTTATATGCACGTTATTCACCGTTCATTGGTTCATCTTCGCTTTGACTTCAACAGAAATAGTTGATGCAAACAAACGATTGTTTAGTCTTGTGATTGCTGCACGAAATCGCCAAGGACCTACATCATTATATGCGATGAAATCTTCGGTCTCCCCTGTGACGAGAAAAGGCTGTCGCTTCCTGGCAATAATTTCTGAATGACAGTCGTACCATTGGTGCTACCACTGAACCACATGGAAGAGTCGACCAAGTAGACCAATCGTCGTCCTCGTCTGATTAATTCGACTCTTGTGTTCTCTGAAGCGTTGTTTAAAAGTAACGAAATGTAGGCCTAATTATAATTCTATGATTTGCGCCTTTGATTTTTGCAAGAAGAAGCGCTGTCGCTCAGAGGCAGCCATGAGTATACGATGCGTTGGCTTGTTCATTTTGCTCGGCCTCGGCATATGAAAGCGGATGTCCAATCGCCTCATTCCACGTCTGATTCTATTGCCGGCGTAGTAAGTAAGGTTACTTTGCTAGTTATGGCTAAGTTTGCTAATGGGTGCAAGTGGAGTTGATATCTGGAAATTCTAGCACGGACAGGATTTGAACCCCGAACTTTCGTGTTCCCGGTGGTCACACTGAACACCAGAGGATCTCCGATCACCTATCACACTGTGCAAAAGACCATCGCAACTTCTAAATCATTATATTGTTTGTATTTCTTAAATTTGGAGTGCTATTAGAAAATAGATCGTTATCGATACATGACCCACACCAAGGAAACGTCGATCTTTGGCTTTTCTTTTGCTCGATGACTAATTGCTATCTGCCCTGAGGTACACCAAGGCATGCAAAAGGCTATTATTTGCTCTCCATAGGTTCTATCCATGCTAGGGACGCAAGCAAGAATAGATGCAAATGGGCTTCTATCTGTATGAATAAGCGTGGGCGCATTGTGGGCTACAGACGAGTCTTTGTATTAAGTGTCCTGCTGTATACATAGATTTTTTTTATTCACAAGTTTACCGTCATCATATGACATCAAAGGCCGTTGACGACATTCAAAATTATGTACAATACAATTTAAAAAAATACAAAGAATTAATAGAGTTCAAATGACACCATTTAAAGGCGTCTAAACAGTATTTTACAATGTCACTGATATTCATTGTTTGACATCATAATATAACTCAGCTATTATTATCTATGATACTTGCAGGCAAGCTATACAATGCTTTGCAGAAATATCATAAACAATTTATTTCTATTCTACTTTGAATTTTCAAACATTGCAATCAAATATTATTATATAGATACATCGTGTTTCGAATAATCTGATGATCACTCGTACTGTATTTGCAACCAAAGAGGAGGGTGCTTGTTTACACACGGAACGTTCAAGAGGACTCGATGCGGCACGAGAAACTATTGAGGCGGTGATTAAGACTATGTCGCCGATATATTACAACGGTCCAGGAAAACATGATTTGCAATTTGTGCACAACAGGTCCTGTAGTTGCTCATTATAGATTCTAAGCATTCGAAGGTAATGTTGACACTGAATAATTTCTCTTTAGTTTTTGTTTGTTTGTAGAGAGTTCGAAAAGTGAAACCACCTTGATCGGCAAGCTTGCATGCAAGCATCGTGTAACTGCATTTCAACTCATTGCATTTTCTATTATTTATCTTTGAGTTCTTTCTGATGGACTCTCACGTGGAGAAAAAGCAGGATTTAAATTAGTTAGGAGCATGTTAAAGAATTTTCGATTACCTTTGACATCTCTGACCTTTGGCATCGCTCGTGAATAAGCAGGTGCCCTTCGTTTAGCTTTAGAATAGCGCTTTATAAGTTTAGAGTTTACGGTTACGATTACTGTACTTGTGACTGTGTTTAAACGGTGACTCAATTGTTGTTTGCACCTGCATAATTATCATGTGTTCAACTGGTCTGTCGCTCTTCGCTCGTCACTGCAGCCATGACGACGATTTCTGAAGTGTTTAATTAAGAGTAGGTCTATTGTTTAACTAATTTTACGACCTCCACTTCTAGTGCATGCAATTTTATCATAACAGACCATGCAGTTGTTCATCATATATTCTAGGCTCTCGAAAACTGAGTCGTGTGTTGCGTGCATAGCCTGCTCCTTGTATGTTGGTCTGAATAACACAGTACCTTAACAACCGAAACTCCTTAACCTCGGAGTCATCGAATATATAAAGATAGCCAAACACCGTAACTACAGACAAACATTCAGAGTCGATTGCTAGGTGCATGAAACAAACGGTTAAGAGCTGTCCGCTAGGAATTTCTCGTTTGCAGTCAGGATTCGGACATCGTGACAAGAGGCATTGTATCATAAGGTTTGTTATTTTTTGAAAAAATAGGCCTACTTAGTAAAATATTTCAGAGTCGAGTCGAGTCGAGAAAAGAACGATCGACTCGACTTGGCAGAGTTTACGATCGACTCGATCGATCGACTCGATCGGCTGCGCTTTAGGCAGAGAACGAAAGAAGAAGAAGATAAATTCAATTAAGTCGAGCTTGAAGCACGATATAGACTGTCAAGACTGACTTCCAGATTGATTTTACGTAGATTAATATGTGCTGAAGAATGCAGGAGAGGTACATGACGTCTTCTCTTAACCAGACTTGGATCTCCACTACGGACAAACCTCTGACAGGACGTTGCCGAGCTCGTGAATGAGCTGAGGAGGTCCTGAACGGATGGCATTCCAGGGCAGAGGGTCGATTTGTCGTAGAAAATCTATGGGGCTGAAGAAAGTCTATGCCACTTCCAAGGTTCTCTTTGCCACTCCTTAACCGAATCCATGTTTGCCCAGTTGCAAACTCAACAGCCCAAGATAGAACCAGTCTTACTATTATCTTAGTTAGGAAAGAAGCATTGGAAATAGGTCTATAATATTAGGACAGAGAGTGGGATCGAGACTACAATGTTTGACAAGAGGAAGTACGTACAACTGCAAGTAGTGAACTGTTCTAAATAGAATGTTACTACCTGTTCTTGGATCATTTCGAGTGAGATTTAAAAACAAACGATAAACTACTTCAATTACAGCCGCGCAGTACAGGTGGTAGAGTTGCGAAGTGCTTCAGTTTATTATGATCAAAATCGTCGCTCTTAAATAACTGAGTGTACATTTTATAGAGCTTACATCAAGTGCAAGCTGTGAAGGCGACCTCAAGCAGTAATTGTCGGTTAATTCCACACCAACGTCAGCTCTGCGTACATCAAGATCTCCGTAAGTGAGCAATAGACATTAAATTTAAAATGTTAGACTCTCCAAACACCAGGTAGAGGTCATCAAAGTCACTTAGACTATCTTATAATAGGCCTATCTTCATTAAATTTCATGTTTGCCAGGTAGACTGCAACAGGTCATCCATGTTTTTCTTCTTTATTCTCTCGTTTACAGCCTTTGTGTAAGCTTTAAAATACAACAGCAGGAAATTGTATTTTCTTTTGTAACGGATCAAGCTTCAAATCTTTTGTGATATATTTAATCTAACATTAATAAATGATTAAAACTTGCTGCATCTGAGAATTATTTTTTTAAACTCCTCTGTGGTGTAGGCTGTCTAAACACATATAAAATAGCCTACCTATCAACAAAAGCGATTAAAGATTACTTGAAACAGATTAAGAGCGGTAACGGAGTGGACTTAATTAAATATATGCCCAACGATATATACCTTATTAATTCGTGTTTGATAGAAATTCTTAAATATGATAAATATAAAATTTGCATGAAATGTAATTCATGGCGACTTACGTCATCGAAAATTTTAAAGTGACCTTTCTGATCGTTCTAAACTTGTACACTTTAAGGATACATATAAAGTTCACTATTTCGTATTTATAGAATAAAAATATTTGACATTTAATTTGAGGCAATATTCAATCGCTATGTTTCTTACTCAAGATTTCTGGTTGCTAATTGAAGGAAAGGAGAATCCTACACAAGAAAATCTGCGTTCATCCACGTCTTACCCACCGGACGGTGGTTACCCTCAGAGCTACATGTACCCACCTGCGGAGCCTGGCGTGGGTTACACTCAGCCCAATGTACCTGCACCAGGAGGACAACCCTATTATCCTCAACCAGGATACGGTTATCCCGGTCCACAATTCGCCAATTACCCACCTCCACCGCCTCAGCAGCAGCAGCAACAACAGGTGGTTGTTATGAATAATCAGCCAATGTTTGTTCGTGCACCACCTGTTTCTATGTGCGGAGCAATTGTTCTGTCCTGCTTTGTCTTCTGGTTCTTTGGTTGGGTATGCGGAGGAATCGCATTCATTCTGGCCAGTGAGTAGACATTCAAATACTACTGAAATTCTGCAGCCGATATTAACTACAGATTAATTTTTTTTAAATTAAATTCATCAATGAAATAATTCTGATACGCACGTAGACCTATTTAAAGTTCCATTTGTTTAAAACAACTTTCTTTAGTTCGAAACTCCAACACCGAAATTACATGTACGTCTGACCTAAAATGACCTTCGTATGAATCGGTTGACAAAATATTTTTCGAACCAAGTTTCAGCGTCGCTGTAGAGGTTCTTTTAAAGTGGAGCTATATTAATTGATTATTACAGCAGCAATTAAATTTTTCACCTATTAAACATTTTGTATGTAGTCGATATGTGTGTCTATAATAGACGATGGAATGGAATGGAGCAAATCTAAACTATAAGTCTGCAAGTTTGTCTCCATATTTGTCTGTCCCACTGAAAACTCGCGAATGCAACACTGTAGCGATATGAAATTTTTACAGAACGTTGTACAGTACTGCAAATGTCGAGGTCAACGCAACTATTTTTTTTAGCTCTATACATCGTTTATATTGCGATCGAAGGACATTTGAAGTTTACATTAAATTCCGTTAGAAATGTAATTGTAATTAAGACTTAGCTTGGTTACTGTTTAACGACACTGTGTCAAAACAAGGATGATTAGCGTCGCCCTCCTCCTTCATCCAGGCTTGGGACTGGCACTACCACAGGTAGGGTAGTGGCGGAGTTAATTATAATTGTAATTACGACGATTTAACTAGCGTCGTCGGTAGCAGCTACTTCTAGGACGGTCGAGTCCAACAGCTGCATGTCCATTGTACATTCGCTAGAGCGCGACAAGATATTTTACTCAACGGAGGGGCTAACTATGCTAATCAAGCGGGAACGACATATAGGGGTAGAGATAACCCTTGCACAGCCGGGTACGAACGTCTTGTATTATCACAAATTATTTTTGTCTTTGACAGTGATTGGTCAGAGCTCGGCTGCTGCCGGTGATATTCGTGGTGCCATTCAGCTGAGGAATGCATCCTATGGTCTTTCGATCGCTGGCATTGTCTGTGGAATCATCATCATCGCAGTTGTTGCTGGCATCCTCGGCTCAGCAACCAAAGCAGTAGTATCTACTCCCAGTCGATGCTACAATTCCTACTATGGATACTACTACACCTGTTGATTCGACGAGGAAGAGATGCATCTCTCTCTCTCTCTCTCTCTCTCTCTCTCTCTCTCTCTCTCTCTCTCTTGCTCTTTCTCTCTCTCTCTCTCTCTCTCTCTCTCTCTCTCTCTCTCTCTCTCTCTCTCTCTCTCTCTCTCTCTCTCTCTCTCTCTCTCTCTCTCTCTCTCTCTCTCTCTCTCTCTCTCTCCGTCTCTCTCTCTCTCTCTCTCTCTTTCTCTCTCTCTCGATCGAATTTTATAGGTCACGGAATTTTGTTTAATGTTCGTGAAATTAGTGCAGTTTGTATGCCTTCATTTAGTTCCCTAATTTCAATCAGATATAAAATTGAAACTCATCTGATTCGATTTCCTTGTCCTCCACAGTTTAAGTTCTATTTTCTCAGACTTTGTGGATTTCGACTTGGTTTCTCCGATGGAATATTAATCTGTCTACAATTTCACTTGGAACAGCCACTTATTTGCACTTAGTCTTTATGATTATACAGAAGGATTACTACTGTGCGTTCAGTAAATGCGTTAACAGCAACTTTAAAAAATGATTAAAATCCAGAACTATAAAAGTACAGGGTTATAATTATACGATTCAGTTTTAAAATTGCGTAACTGCCGTTGGGAATGGCAAGAAGTTCGGAACCTGCTTAGACTGAATACAGCTGGAAAGAAAGAGAGACAGATTTTCGTACACACAAAGGCATGCGTATACTATAGGAGCTGTTGCTGCGCTGATAGAGTGAGGCAGATTAACAAGAGTGTGAGGAAGAAGAAGAGGAGAGGGTGGTGTGGGGTAAACGGGGGTGCTGAGAGGTGCTCGAGAACCGCTCTCATGACAGGTATAATATAACATCATCTGTAAACAACTTAGAAATGCAATTAATCAAATACAAGACGACAACCCTTAAACGATAATTATCTTTAAACAACTTAGAATTGTAAATTAATTAAATACAAGAAGATATTAGTTTTCGGTTTTATTTTCACTTTCGCGGGAAAGTTTTCCTCCATCGTTTAAGAGAAATTGGAATTTTTTAATTCGGCGCTTTTCCAACACAGATCTAAATTCGAAGTTAACACCTTGAAACTTACAACAGGGATTCAATAGAGGAATTTTAAAATATCCACAAATTCTTCGCAGTCCCCGTTAGCTGCATCTTGATATTGCAATTATCGACCAAGCGGATGCTAAGTTCATGTAACTGTTCAAAGAATCTCCATTAAATTTGAATTAAATGTGAATAAATTTTAATCGCTTATACAATCAACATAAAACCCATTTGAAATGTTTACATTTCTGAACAGTAATAGGACTGTTATTATCAATTGCACAGGGGTTCGCATTATTTGCACTCACTTTGTAAGTTAGAAGTGAAAGATTGAATGCATTGTTGAGCGACCTGTTTGCCCTTACCATGACGCTGTGTCATCGTTTCGAGCACAAAAGAAAACCTCTCTGCCAAATACACTCTTTAAGGTGTCAACAGCCTGCCTGATCCTCTTGACCCTGACCGGTTCAAACTGGCTTTAATACTTTAACGATGAGCTGCATTGGTTTCCCAGTCACTTTTAGTAGCCTACAGTTTCGCCGTTAAAGTGTTAAAGCTCTGTCGAGAGTGTGTTCGAAGGTTTAACTCTCTTTTGGCCTTAATTTCTTCAAAGGTTTTCTAAAAGGTACCATATTAATGTATAGCTGCACACGCCCCCTCTCTCATTTTGCAGCATCTAACAGATCAATGTCTGTTGCTCGTGCGCCCTTGATTCTAACTTTGAGATAAAGCAATTCGCATGAGCATAATAATGCATTATTTTGTCCTGTATCTTTAGGAAGTGATTTTCAAGTTTTCAGAGGTTTCAAAGACCGATATTTACATTTACTATTATATAGCATTCGGTTTAATAATTACAAGTTGTTTCCTTGACGAGTCATCTTTTTCTCGTGTTCAATCCACGACGATCACTGTATAGAGTCTTTTGTCTTTATTCATTCATTCATTCCGAGCATTTATATAGCGCCCCTTCAAGGAACCTACTCAGAGGCGCTTTATATAATGACGCCAGATTAAAGAGCAGAAATAAACAAACGACCCTCCTTGGTCTCTGGTGTCTTCATTTGCTTTCACAGCAGATCTTGTCTCTCTGTGTATGCCTCCGAAGTAAAGACGTCTCTGAAGTAAGCCTCAGATTCAAATGGTAGTGTGCGGTGGTTTGGTGATTTGCGTGCTGGATTGTCAACCGACATGTATTGACATTACTGAATAACACCTGTGCGGGATTGACAATTTGGCCCCGTTGGCCCCAGAACTAACCGAACTCTAACATACCATTGTCTGTTTTAAGTTGCGGTTGTGCCAACTTGAATTTGTTTTTAATAAACGAATATTTGATGATGACCGAGAGGTCGATGGTTCAAATCCCAGCCAGGGCAGAAATTTGCTTCGAGATGTTTTCTCAACCTGTGCCCCTATGATCCAACTCAGCAATAACGAGCACCCTGCTGCCCTTCCCGCTCTCTTTCCTCCCGCTTTTACCTCTCTCGCTATTTTTGTCACTTCCTTCATATAGATTGAAAAGAGTGAGAACCTATGCGTGACCGGGGTGAGCGAATTTGCCCCATTTACGATGAAGCCATCTCAGAAGTCAAGGGTATATAGGATGCGAATAATTGGTCTTTGCGAATGTACGAATAGCGAACGGCCTTTAGTACTGTTATCGATGGATATTACGTTTAAGTCTGACTTTCGGATAGTTCTTGTGGACCCACTCTTACCCTTCACAAACAACGTGGCCGGACTTTGACAGTCCGGTTCTCCATTGTAGGCGTTTTCACGGATGGCTACCATTGCTAGTAATCTCCACGCATGCTTAGACAACGTGATCGTGACCATGAGGCATCCCAAAGCAAACATGCGCAAGGCCAAAGCAATCTTTGGCTTAAAGCCTTACATCGTCGTTTCAAAGTTATTCATTTAGCGCTGTCGTCTTCTTCTCCTCCGGCTCCACCAGCAGAAGAAAAAGGAGGAGGAAGAGAAATATGAGGAGGAGGGGAGAAGAAGAAGAAGGAGAAAGAGGAGGTGGAGAAGAAGAAGAAGAAGAAGAAAGAGGAGGTGGAGGAGAAGAAGAAGCAGAAGAATAAGGATCCTGAGTGGCCGAGTGGGTTGGTGCCCGCTCGTCACGCCGGCGCCCCGGGTTCGCTTCCCGGTCGGGTCGGATTATCAGAGATTAATTTCTCGGATCTTTACTGCGGGTGGCTCGGTCGCATTATAAACGTGGAGTACAATACAACACACAATACAACACATCACAATACAACTGGGGCGCGGTGGTGTAGGGGTATGTTCGGTGCCTTGCAGCTGGAGGGTTGCGGGTTCGGATCCACCTCAAAGTCGCCGCGTATGGACCCTGGGCAAGTCCTTCACTCGCAATTGCTCATGCGCTTCGGCGTGTAACTCCGATTCAGCGTTCGCGCAGTAGTCGGGAGCGCCTCTGAATGGGAAATCTGGTTGGGGCGCTATAACAAGTGTTCAAATACAATACAATACAATACAATAAGAAGAAGGAGGATGAGGAGAAAGTGGAGGAGGAAAAGAAATAGAAGAACAAGAAGAGGAGGAGAAGGATCAGGAGAAACAGGAGGAGCAGGAAGAGGAGTAGATCAGAAGGAGGAGGAATCCATCCATGAAATATTATAGACTTCATTTGCTTATCTTTGGCATATGAAGACGGGTGGAGGTCGGTCGGTCCTCTCCCTCGCCGTCTGCGCTTCCAACTGACAATGTATTGCCATCGTACTAATTTTAGCTTTGTTTTGATAGGGATGCAAGTGGAGCTGAACTCTGAAAACAAATTAGTACCTTGGTAGGAATTGAAACTATCTGCCTTACGTTTTACAATCGAGCACGCTATAGCCACGAGGTCATCGTTCACCCCATTGTGTAAAATCGATCTCTTCAGCCTCTTCTTTCTGGTCTCTCTGGCAACCGGACTCGAGTCTTCACTGACATCGATCTCTGGAACCTCCCTCTGATACTCTACTCACGAGAAAGCAATAAGTGCAATTTCTAGCTTGAGAATAGCACTTTAGGAATTTGAAATTTTCAGTCACGGACGATATGTTGCTCTTCGCTATGTAATAATGGCTCTTCTCATAGGCAACTATAAGGCTGGTTTGGATTTCAATGTCAGCAAATATGCTTAAGCTTTCAGTAGTGTGTCTTGGTTTGCATATGTTTATGCATATTTTTGCGTACCCTCTCATTGACTGCTCTTTATATTCGTCACATGGATAGTTCTTACTCAAACACAGATTAAGTTTTTTTGTCCACCTTGATCCGGCAACGCAGCATTTCTAATAGTCATCTGCTGTCGCTTTCTTTGCACAAGGTTGAGCTGCGTAAAAACGGGAGGTAAAAACGACTCCCTCAAATGCTACCAGCATTTGAAGGTGTCGACTCAATGCAGAGAGGTCTCTAACGGGGTAAGTCGACTTCACTTTAAGCAAAAAGAAATTATATCTGCTCAATTAAGTAATCTTATATAACATTTTCACGAAATGCAAATTATTTCATCGGACAAACATGTTTATGCTCCTTTCATTCAGCTTTAAACCACGTATCTGACTTTTTTATTTAAAATTTTGCTTCATCAACTTCTGATCGCCCCGCGCTTGTGTATTGATGGAATTGATTTCTTTTACATTTCAATTTGAGACAATAATCACCTGCTATGTTTTCTATCCTAGTGTTCGAATTGCTAATCGATAGAATGGAGAATACTGGTAGGAACAATCTATTTGTGCCTGGCATGTGTAACCATGGACCTTACTATCATCAATCTTTTTACCCTCAACCAAGATTCGGTTACCTCCATCCACCAGCGGCCTATTACCAATCACCACCTCTTCAGCAACAGCCGCAGCAACAGCAACGGGTTTTCTGTGTGAATAACCAGCCAATGGGAGTGGCACCTGGTTTCGCTATGAATAACCAGCCAATGGGAGTGGAACCTGTTGTCGCACCACCTGTTTCTATGACGAGAGCTATTGTTCTGTCGTGCATTGTCTCCTGGTGCTGTGGATGGCTGTGCGGAGTAATCGCATTCATTCTGGCCAGTAAGTAGCCTAGATATAAAAATGCAATTCAGCAGCCAGTGGCGTAACGAGGGGTTTCCGCGCCCCGGCGGCAAAATTTAAAGACTGTGCCAATTTTTTGTTTTCTAGTTGACTTTTTATCGTTCATATCACAGTACTGTGTAACAGTGTGCACTAATTTAATATACTTACAAATATGATATAGGTTCCATATTTAAGTTAAAGAACCAAGCTGGCCGTCCTCCCCTGCTCCCTCGTTACGCCACTGTTAGCAGTCGAGAATAACTGCGCAATGCAAAGCATTCAATCGATGTATCCCTCCCAAGAAATTCTGAAAGGACTGGAAATTAAGACTTTGTTTATTTGTGATAACTTTCTCTAGTTTGTTGTTTCAAATGCGAAGCTGCATTTATCAGACCTAAAGAGTCCTTGCATGAACCGCTTACTATTTTATTCACCCAAAGTTTC
Source organism: Aporrectodea caliginosa (assembly GCA_020284085.1). NCBI lineage: Eukaryota > Metazoa > Annelida > Clitellata > Crassiclitellata > Lumbricidae > Aporrectodea > Aporrectodea caliginosa. Next base: position 1,510,569 of record JACEVL010001161.1, read on the forward strand.
GAAAAGCTACTTTTTAAAATTCCATGAATTGGCCCAAAATAAATGCGTCATTACAGTAACAAATGCATTTCCTATAAGTTAATAATTAAGGATTGCTACAATGATATGTCTTTCTATCATATTGTGAATTGTATCGTGCGTTGCACATACACAATGGAATGGGATGGAACAAATGTTATCATAAATTATTATTGTGGTCTTTGACAGTGGTTGGCCAGAACTCGGCTGCTGCTGGTGATACTCGTCGTGCCATTAAGATGAGAAAAGCATCCTATGGTCTCTCGATCGCTGGTATCATCATTGGGATCATCATCATCGCCGTTATTGCCGGTGTCCTTGGCACAACCTTACAACAACTAGGCCTATAAAAATATGATCTACTTCCAATCGATGCTACAGTTCCTACTATGGCTACTACTACTACTGTTGATTCAACGAGGAAGAGACTCTCTCTGTCCGTCTCTCTCTCTTTCTCTGTCTGTCTGTCTGGTTATTTTCCGTGCTGAATATGTTACTAGATCGAGTTTATAGATCACAGAATTTCGTTTAAGTTGACATTCGTGAAGATATTGTAGTGGAATTCATTGCGCAGTTTGTGTTCTTTCACTCAGTTCACTAATTTCATTTAAGTTCTTAGATATAAACTTGAAACTCATCTTGCTTGTCCTCCGTAGCTTAACTTCTGTTTTCTATAACTTATTGGGTTTCATTCTGGCTTCTCAGATTGATTAGGTTGTCTACATTTTTCACTTGAAATTAACTTCCATTAGTACCTATATATAACAAATGTCGAACCTTTAGTAGTAGTTTCAGTTTAACGACACTGTGTGATAACAAAGATCAATAACGTTGCCCTCCTCCTTTGACCAGGCTTGGGACTGACACTGCAGAGTGCGAGCAGTGGCGGAGTTGTCGAACCTTTAACCCAACCGACTGCCTTTTTGATATAATTTTCAGACTAGGTGGTCAGTGACATTATTTATCGAATGCACAGTTTCCGATACTTTTCTTCGACATATTTTATTAATGATCAGAGGCAGAGACACTCAGAGAGACAGAGAAAGAGAGAGAGAGAGAGAGAGAGGCGGACGGACGGACGGACAGGCAGAAAAACAGACAGATGGGCATGCGTCTGAGCTGTTGCTAAGCTGATAAAGTGTGGCAGGTTCTCAAAGGGAGAAGGAGGGAAAGGACGAGAGGGAGTGGTGAGAAAGCTAGATGCGGAGAGGTGTTCGGGAACTTCGTTACTTTCATTTAGAATAGAATCGTCTACATGTAAACTACTTTGAAATGCAAATAAATGAAATACAGAACGACATTGATTGCACTTGTAATTATTTAACTTTCGCAGGAAAAGTGTTTTCGATCGTTTTAGAGAACCTCAACATCGGTTATGCGTCTTCGCTTGTTTCTTATAAGATGAGATAAGATATCTATCTCTATCTTATCTTATCTGATAAGTCGCTGGTCTTCGATGTGTTTCTTCCTCAATTGTTAGGATAGCCTTCACTGCTAGTCGAGGGTCACTGTCTCAGCCACGGGATGAATAATAATAGGCTGACGACAGAAGTTGTTCGATTCTACTATAGATAGACACGTGATGAATTAAGAAATCAGCCGACAGAGTTTTTATTTATATCAATTCCATAACGATTTCTTTTTATGGATATATAGGGTTACAAATTCTATTTTCAATTTGTGCTTAACCTAAACCTAAACCACAAGAAGTCATGTGAGTTCATAATCCATCGACTCGTATTGAGACTTCGCCAGGCTATCACACCAGGCGTCGTACCTGGCCTAAGCAGGGACCACTATTTGACAATATTGGGAATTGCATTTTAAGGCTCTTTAATTTCGATTCTCATTATGACCACATATATTGTCAGGTGCGTCAGTCCTTCCATGTCTTACCTATCCTTTTGGCACATGGCCTTACGAGCCCACAGTTCTACGATGTAGTACGTGCCACCATACTGGTCAGGATGCTGCTATACCTCCCCATCTGGTGGGACTTCGCCGGGCAGCAAGCGAGGAACCGATGATACACTGTAGACTGATACGCCTTCATTACCTCCCTAACGTTTTAAAACCCCACCACTGCACCTCCGTGCTGTAGTGCCAAGCATTGACAGTTCAAAGCCTGGATGAAACTATACTACTACTAACGCTAGAACAACTCTGCGACAACGACGCGACACTCGTCTCTTGGGGGCCGTCCAGACCGACCCGTGTCGCGTCCTGCACCATCTACTACCACCAACCAAACCTACCGACTACTTCCATCCATCGTCCTCATGCCCATGACCGCATAATCCCCCAGTCAAGGGCCTGCTGCGCGAAACACTTATTGTTAGGATGTTATATACTTTTTAAACTGTGTTTATAAGATGTCTGTACACCAAAGTGCCAGCAGCAAATGGCTAATAACTAACTAACCAACTTACTGAAATGCGCCTCACACCCTGGTGAAGAAGACAAGATTGCTTTTCCCTCCATAGCCATCCCTCTGAACAACTCTTGTTCATATGGTAATTAAGCGATATTAATATCCACAGTGTCCGCCATGGAGGATGGAGGATACGGTCAGCGCAGTCTCCTTAAATCTAATCTCATTTACTGTGAAAATGAGGTGACTGGTATAAGAGCAATTTGCCCTTTACCTGTTAACATTTTGGGTTGCCTGCAGTGTGCTTCAGTCAACTCAGGTCCGTTAATGTTGTGGTCAGTGGCATCCATCAGTGGCCCAGTGGGGATCGCGATTGGGAAAACGATTTCCTACGGTTGCCAGAAGTGGGGTAACGTTTTGAGCATAAACTGGGGTTCATGATAGAGAAACCTGTTCCAAATGCATGCGATCATGAAGACAAGAAATTAGCCAACGCTGGTTTTGCAATTTGAAGCACATGAATCTAAGGTTTTGCACCTTACGTCAGTAAAGAACTGTCGACATCTGCCGAACAGAGTTATACGTGGAACTATAATGGCCATCTGAATTAAACACAGACTGATGCGTGCGGTGTCCAGGGGCGGAGAACAGGGGCAGGAGGGGACGGTGCCCCAAACTTGAGGTGGGGGGGGGGGACGGAGCTGCTTATATCCCCCCAGTATTTCTGAAATATTTCATGAATATAATAATATTTACGAGTGACAGTTGGTTCTTATCAGCACTCAAATAAGAGAGCAATTTTGTTCGAATGACAGCTTAAAATGCTACCATTACAGTGTGGAAATTCAAAAAAATTTAAATAGGGGAGGGGCACACCCCTCCCCAAACCCCTCCCCAAACTCAAATACGACTCAAACTACATGTTAGCTACGAGTGACAGCTGGTTCCTAGCAGCACTCAAATTATAGAGCAATTTTTTTTCAGATGACAGCTTAAAATGCTACAATTACAGTGTGGAAATTCACACCCCTCCCCAAACCCCTCCCTAAACTCAAGCACGACTCAAACTACATGTTAGCTACGAGTGACAGCTGGTTCCTATCATCGCTACTCAAATTATAGAGCAATTTTTTTTCAGATGACAGCTTAAAATGCTACCATTACAGATACCATTACAGTATGAAAATTCAAACAATTTAAACCACTCCGCCTGCTCGGCGCTGCGCGCCTCGCCGATCCTCCTTCGACCGCTCCTTCACCAGCCCCCCAAACCCAAGACCAAGTCTCAGCCTATGGCGGTGTCTATGGGCAGAGTTCGTATTTGCGTTCATCTAGCGCCGTCTTAAATTAAGCAGATACAAACGATTAGATTCTTCTTTATTTAGTTCTCTATTGTAATTCCTTACTAAACGTTGAAATCATCCGTTTCAGCTTCTCTTCTGGTTTCTCTGAGTTATTCGATGTCGTGTGGCTTTCTTTGATTACGGCTTTGACGACGGTGTCAATTGTAGCGAACATCGATTGTTTCCTGCTATGATACTGGATACAACGACTGGAGTTGGGAGCGCTTCTGAGTAGTTACCTTGAAGGGGAGCTATATAAATTTTTGAATGAACGAATGAATACCGGGACTTTATCTCATCTAATCTAATCTAATATAATTTAATCTGACCTAAAACCTAAAGCGCCATTAATAGTATGTAATAAGACTTTACTGAACTGAGGCAGTAAGTTAGCAGCTTTTGGGTCGACTGAGAAAACCTGAGTCCACCATCAGCACTATACAGAGTTAAGCCAATTGTTGATCTGGTAGAATGTGTGTTTCGATTTGTTAATGTAGGGCAGACGATCAATACGACACGACTGCATCGCATTCAGGTCATTTCTACCCTATAGTGAAACGGCGTAGCAATGTGTATCGATTCGTTCGTTGTGCGTTGGCCTAATAAACAGGATGTGGAAAAGTAGGTCCGTATCAAAATATTCAGGTAAGTCGACGCAGTTGTTCTTTGTCAGACTCAGGTCACACTATAACAGTATCTTATATGTGATGTAACTCCGTATAAACTTGATTGTATACCAGTTATTAGCAGACTGTTTCAGCCACGATCGGTTCCTACATCGTCGCCATTACATTCGTCTTGGCAATCTAAATAGGGTAATTTTATAGTAGGAACCTCTTTCAATCAAGTCATCGTATTCTTATTGGTTAACTCCGAATTTCAAACACGCGATGTGTAAAGGCTAAACGGAGGGCCCCAGCTTATTTCATGGCACTTTAATGCTCAAAAGATACTAAACATAGCTGCTTCTTCTTTGGAAAAAGTTTCCCGTTGCTGTAGCTTCTGGCATTTTGTCTTAGCTTTGTTTTCACATAGTAAGTAAATCGCTGATCTGGGAATGGAGAATTCGAGCGAATCAGAGTTCCGCCACGAGAAGTCGGACCTTGCAGAAACCACACAACCTTCTTCTCAGCCTCATACTACATCTTCCTTCTACGACAACGCAGCTTTTTCACATCCATCTTACAATGGTCACCCGACTTACTACACGGATAGCAGGCACGCACAGGCTACAGCGTACGGACATCCGTACTATCCTCCGCCGGAACCAGGCTATACAGGACCTGCGTTCGTCGACAGCCAAGGATTCCAGCAGCATCCGCAACAGATGTCCTACGCGGTTCCTCAGACTCCTATTGTGGTCTCTGCGCTACCTGTGACTTATGTCTCGCTGGCTGGAGCCATTGCTTTGTCCTGCGTCGTCTTCTGGCTCTGTGGATTGGTCTGCGGAGGAATAGCATTCATCGTTGCCAGTAAGTAAACCGACGGCGCACACTCGCCATTACATGCGTCTTGGCAATCTAAATAGGATAATTTTATAGTAGGAACCTCCACCAATTATGATTTTTCAACCTGAACAGTCATAATTTCTCTATGCAACCTCTCATCCCAACAACTGAAAAAGCTCCTTCATCATTTGCTAGGTATTGCCAGAGAAAGGCAGTCAGATGACCTCGTTGAATAATGATACCTGTGATGGGAGAACAGGTCTGATTTTAATTCTGTGGCTGGCCAGAGTTCTATATTTTATGAACAACGAGTTCCAATTTGAACGGATTTGAGTTGCTGAACAGGAAGTCGATGCAAGATTTAAGATACAGGGAAAGAATTAAAAAAATCAATATAGTTCCAAAATCTACCTCTGGACAAATACCTCCGATCCATTCCAAACTGGAATCGTTATTTGAAACGTGACTAATCCTCCATCCTAATGACATTATTTTATGGCTGGAAAACCGCTCAGTCGGCGTCTGTCACAGCCAGACATGCCTACACACAGCAGAATGAGCAGATGTCTCTTGAAATCGATCGAATACGATAGCAACATCAATGAGTAATAACTTGCAGTCTTAACACGTGATTTTGTGACATTTAAATAGTGGGCGGTGTGTTCTGATGAGCGGAGGATTAGTCACGCCAATTTAGGTTGCCTTAGTCACAGTCACTGGATGAACAGGTGGTCACGACAGCCACTGCCATTTATCGATCCCATTAACTATGGTCGTTTGCCGTCCATAAAAGTTCGACCTCATTGAGAACCATCACTGTAGGTTAAGAGAAGAGTGGCAGTCGAAAGACCACATATAGACTCCTGTGAGAACTCATCGTTGATTGGTTCTCATGACTTATATCTTTCAAACTCCTCTCTCAAATTGCTTTGTCCACCATAGGCTCTGTCATACGGACTGATCTTCTGGATATTAACCTAATTACGGCTCGATTTTAGTGTGCAATTGGTTGATGCTCAGTGCATTAGACACCGGCACAATAGAAGTTACTAATTATGATTATATTTAACAGTGATGCTATTGTGTGAGTGGTAAGTGACCCAGACGCCTGGATCGGATATTCTTCTCATGTCTTAACATGATGTTCATGTTGAACTGTTTCTGCAAAAACGAAACTCGTCGGAAGTGAAATATTTTATTCATCAGGACTTTGTCATTGGTACTATTTTTAGAATGATTTTAAAATTATATATTCTACGTAAATCTAAATATAAATATAATATAAATAATCTGAACGAAGAGTAACGCTACTTTAAGATTAAAGCATTATATCATTTGAAACGTTCTATTATCGAAACTTTTCTTCAATGTGTGGCGTGGATTGTCTGTGTCCGACGGATCGTAATCGTAATCGTAAAGTCCATATTTCTGAAGCGCCACTCGAAAGCCAAGCGCAGGGCACCAGCTTATTCAAGAGCGCTGCGTCGTATCAGATGGGTTGTCCAAGAGATTAGTCCGAAGGAAGTCCAAGTCCGGTTTCCAGAGGGTCACATGTGGTATAGCATGCAGATGTTAAGGCGGGTGTCTTTTAGGTCGAGGATTGGAAGGTACAGGACCAGATGAGTCAGGATAAGAGTTCTTGAAAAGCAGAGACTTTAGTTTCGAGTGGAAAGCCTTGGGGGTGATGGATAGAGGAGCCTGAGGCAGATGATGGTGGATGATTGGCTATGATGGTGGAGGAACCGAAAAAGTGCGGAATTCAGGAGGTAGATCGTTCCAGAGACGTGGTGCAGTGCTGGATATTGTTCGGTTGGAGAACTTCAGGTGAGTAGTGACCGGTGGTCGAGAAAGAGTGAGACAGGAGGATGATCGGGTGCAGCGGTTTGGTTGGATGGTGAAAACTCGCGAAGGAATTTGGGCTGGGAGTATTGTAGGGAGTTGTAGGTTAGTGATAGGACTTTGGAATTCGGAGTTCGACGCTTATTGTTTCGATGGTCAATCGAAGTGGAAATATGCAGGAATTACAAAATTCGTCACTCGGAAAAATATAAAACGATGTAATAAGTTGCCCTCTCTCTCTCCATTTAGTCTTCCGTCAGCATCTGCTGGAAAATATGTTGCTCCTCGACTGTCATCCATGATAAGAACACGACCAATTAATCAGCTAAGAACATAACATGATAAGAACATAACACGATAGCAACATAACATCATAGCGGCATAACACGCATTCATTCATTCCATAATTTATATATCGCCCCTTCAAGGAACCTACTCAGAGGCGCGAGTTAGATAACTCACTGTTAGATAACATTACAGCAAAATGACATGATTACAGCAAAACATGATAGCAACATAGGAAACAACATCTGCCGTCGGTCAATCATGCTTCTGTAACAATAAAGCTTTCAAGAGCCAGAGTTTAAACATTCCTGCATAGTTTAGTGGCTCTAAACACATTCATCATTTTGACACAGGATAAATATAATATTATAGGGGCCTACGTATTCATGCATCGAGATTTGAACATGTGGCAGTGGGCTGAAGGGGTGAGGCTTGACCACCTGAATATACACTGCCATAGTAACCTGGTCTGGATCAATAGGCAGCTGCCTCGTATCGACCTGAATAACCTATTTCGGTTGCTGTGCCTACAAACACAAGCGGCATCCTTGTTTCCTCTTAGCATTCGTCAGTCCATTCTATCCGTTTAAGGGAACTTTACAAACAAGGTGCTGAAAATAAAGTTGGTTAGCTCTCGCCTTTCGCCTGATGGGAGAAAGGGACGCGAATGCAACTGCCAGCAACGTACATTCATTTGTCTTCAGGCTCATAAACTGTTGGCCTCACTGAATAGGTTCTGCGAAATCGAAAGTGGATGAAAGTAGACACTCTAGAAAAGAGGTAAGTTTCTTCCATATCACCGTAAAATAATTCATTTGACATAAACGATGATACGCTGTTTGAAACGTTTTCGTTATCAGCGGATAAAGTAGGATAACCTGACATTATGACGACTGACATTCTGGAACCTTTCGTTGCCATGTAAAACGTTCAATGTTGTTGCGTGGCCATCGAAGTTAAAACAAAAGACATTAAAATATCTAGTATTTCAATTTCAGTTTTATTTATGTAAATTCCAAACTCTTCCTAAATCGTACGAGTCTTAGCATCATCGAAATGAGAAATCTCGGATTGTGGACTCTGAAAAATATACAAGAACCGTAAGCTTGGCATCTTGTCTTTTACTTGTACGTTACACATTCGTTCCTTTCTCTGGAATCTCTGTTTCAGGACCTTCGTGCAAAGTAAATTATGGACAACAACTATGAACAGCCAGCAGCCAACTTTTGGCCAGAAACCGTTCCTCTGATGGCTTCATCTTCTGTTGAAGCAGCAGCTGACTCAATTCCTTCTTCGCTAGCATACTCTTCTCGTCCATCTCAGATTCCTCCTGTCAATCAACAGTATACAACTCCCAACCCCTTAACCATGGCGAATCAGTATCTACCACCAGCAGTTCCAGGTATGGTTTACCCTCAACCTTATGCACTTACTCCACCTGGACAAGCTTATGCCCATACAGGTTATGCCACTCCGCAGACTGGTTTCATGTATCCCAGTCCACCACCTGTTAATTTCTACTACAGTCCTCATCAACCGCTGCCACCACCACAGCAGCAGCAGCAACAGGTGGTTTACGTGGGTAGCCAGCAGGTGCCACCTGTTCTGAAGCCGGTTGTTCAGATGAATGGAGCGATTGTTTTGTCCTGCTACGTGTTCTGGTGCTGTGGTCTGGTCTTCGGAGGAATCGCTTTCATCTTAGCCAGTAAGAATGATCACGTGTCTTTCTTTCTCGGCTTTCTATTTTATTACGGTGATGCTGCACCAATATTCACTCTTCTCGTGTTCATAAACGTTTCCCTAATGATCCAGAATGCACGTGCTGGAACTATAAACACCCACATATTATGCATCAATTCACTTTCTTCGTCAGTATTTCTTGGACTATCCCTTCTTCTCCGGAAACACTTTATTCAAATTCAAATGATTAATTCTTCATACCGGATGCTTCATTATACAATATACATGACAACAAAAACATGTTCGCCTTAGCATAGCATTAGCTTTCTTGGCTTACCTTTTCTCGATTTCGATAACGGCAATGACACTGACCCAACCTCTGGCTCTTGAGGCTTTTCTTCCTCTGCCTTCTTCATGCTCCGCTGCCTTCTTTTCTCCCTGGTCTTCTGGCAACCGAACCTGATTCTTCACTTGGTATATCTGGACAACCCTTCTGACACGCCGCAGCGCTGGTAAATAGGCTGGTGTCCTGTGCTTAGCTTTCAAGTAGCGCTTTAGAAATTATGAGTTTCCGATAACGATTTGTAATGTAATGTAACTGAACATTTATATAGCGCCTTTTCAAGATATCTACTAAGAGGCGCTCTCTGCACTAAGATACATGATGCTAAATGTAATTACGAACAAATATATTACATTAGTTGGCAAAACAATGCACAGTAAGCTGTAAGAGTCACCAGTGGCGGATCCACCCACACACGAGGGTCTGAGTGGCCGAGTGGGCTGGTGCCTGCTCGTCACGCCGGCGACCCGGGTTCGATTCCCGGTCGGTCGGTTTATCAGAGATTAATTTCTCGGACCTTTACTGCGGGTGGCTCGGTCGCAATATAAACGTGGAGTACAATACAATACAATACAATACAATACAATACAAACACACAACCTGGCGCCTCCGGGCTGCTCATTGTCCTACATGAGGGCTGGGCGCCTGTTGATGGCTGCCGCTACGGGTTGAGCGTTCTAGAAGTAGCTTGCTATCAACAACGCTATATAAATCGTCGTAAATAAAAATACTATACAATACAATACACGAGGAACAAACTATCGGAGTCCCATCGACAACTGAAGATGGCATGGATGTTCAGAGACTCTGGGCCAAGTTGTGTCGATAGGGTAGAGCGACGACAGGTGACAGCGTTCGCACACACGGTGACGCTGCCGACGAGCAGTCCCTCACGGGTGGAAGATGACGCACGTCCGGCTAACCGTCGAGGCACGAGGAGTACAAAGAAAAATCATTCGTCGCATGTCGGTAGGTAGATTGTAGAGCCACCAGTGACTTACGGTTGAGGTTACTCCAATGAGGGTGGGGGCGTCCAGTCAATCGAAGCCAAAAATGCATTAAATTGAACTCTAAACAAACTTAACTAACACTGAATCACAACTGGGTTGTGCTAATCTTGACCTTCCTGACCTAATCCGATGCCTACTTACTTACTTTTCAATTTAAGTGGCTTGTACCGTCGCGGTTTTCGTGGGAACTTTTTCAGGAGAAAAAAATATGCTTTACTAAGACGTGTGCGTCTGTTTGATTTCAGTGATTGGCTTTTGTGAATCGGATGAGGAAAATACTGCAGTAGCCAAACGATGGAGAACTGCATCCTACGCGGTTTCTCTGATTGGTCTGACCGCAGGAATCGTTCTTATCTTTATCTTCATTCTTCTTCTTCGAGCGTCTATTCACTAAATCGAGTTGATGCACGTTTCTTTGAAAATCAAGAGCCTAATAAGCGACAAACAATCTCGTCATTTCTAGTTAGGGATAGAAAGTTTCTTTGGAAAACGAACAATCATAGCTTTTCTAACTAGGATAGAAAGTTTCTTTGATAAACTAAAAATCTCAGATTTTCCACTTAGGTATAGAAAGCTTCGTTGATAAATGAACAATTTTAACTTTTCTAGTTAGGGAATAGGGATAGAAAGCTCTCTGATAAACGAACAGTCAGATATTCCAGTTTTGGAGAGAAAGCTTCTTTGATAAACGAGCAATCTCAGCTTTTCCCGTTAGGGATAGCGAGTTCCTGTAGAAAAAGCTTTGCTCACACCTAAATATAAAATATCTTATAGGCCTACACGTCGATTAAATGAAAATGTCTACTAGTAACTTATGGCAATTCACAACACAGAACTTGCGATAAGCCTCACCAGGCAATGTTTTTATATATGCATGTAATCAAACATACACGCATGAATGGATACATACATACATGTACACGTAACTGTTTTGCATCTCAATGATGCTTTAATTCAATTAGGCCTATTCATCTCTGATCCGCCGGAGGAAATTGTCCTGGGAATATGTCCGGAGGGAAATGTCCTACACTCTGTACCCACGTAATGTCCGCATATATCTTCACATATGTCCCCCATTTGTTTCCACATAATGTTCCCTTTTGTCCAAGTATACATGTATGTCCGCATTTGACGAGGCTGTAGGCAGAACAACCCTTTTCATCTGTTTTAGAATCAGTTCCCTGTTTTTTTAGTAGTTAGCACGCTGGACTGTCAATCGAGAGGTCCGGGGTTTAAATCCCCGCCAGGACAGAAAATTTGATTCGAGATTTCTGTTCCACCAGTTCCCCCTAGCCAACTCAGCCATAATGAATACACTGAGCGTACAGCTGTACACTGTCGGTAGGTAGATTAGACGGTGAGGGAGAGGACTGGCCACCTGCCATCATATGCCGAGGCTAAGAATATGAAGTCGCTACTCAGGGCTAGCTTAAGGGACTGCTCCTCTTCTTCTTCTTCTTCCCTGCCTTTGCTTACCTTACTTAACCTGACCTTATCTTAATTTAATTAACCCTACCTCACCTTTCTTTTCCATACTCTATTTAGGTCAATTTTTTACAAGTCGACGCTCATTCGCCAGACTGTCTTGTCTCTGTGGCTTAGAAGCCGCGCTGACTCATTCCTTTCATTGAACTGCTGCTGTTGCGCGTTCACTGCGTTCATTCTAACAGGCCTGGCCTCGTTTAAGGATTTCTTCGGACGACAAAGGCTGCAGGATCTTTTAAAGCTGTAGCAGGAGACACGTACACTGCACACCTTGTTCTCTCAACTGAAACAGTACCGAACGCAACTGACTAGGTTAGTAATTGTTCAAAAAGTAATCAACTGCTAACCTGTGCAATTTGTAAAATCCATTATTGGCAATGCTTGCCGCGGTACCAATGATAGATTTAAAAATAAAAGCAGTCTTATGTCTTTAAAGTGAAACTAGACATTTGATTGGCGTCATCTAAGTGCCTAGACATCATTTGATCAGTGTTTGTGTTTCTAAGACACTGATATCCTGCTTGTTTTTATCATTTCAAAGTATTTTGTTCGCTCTTGATCTAAACACAGTTATTCCAGTCTGTTTGCTTTCTAATTCCTGGTTTAGGTGTGAATTTGCAAAGGAATTGTTGTGCGACGACACGCAAGCCAAATGGTTAGAGGCTCGGCTTGGAATGCGGAGAGCAAGGGTTCGAACCTTCACGAGGGATCATTGTGTAGGGATCTTGAGCAAGTCCTTTACTGCCAGTTGCTCAGCGCCATCGATGTTCTGTCGCAAGGTCGTTAGGGTGGTCCTTATTATTTATTTTAGCAGAAAAATTATTCATGGAGACAAACCTAGAGGGTGCTCTGTGAGAAAAGTTAAACCTGACAAATAAGGACCACCATATAATCGAGTCGTGTGTCACTTCTGAACTTTGGAAGGAGGGTAAATATCAAATACAGGTGCACTGTTGTATTATAAAATACAAGTTGTATTATTTCGCATCATGGGATTTCTAATTGTCCCACCGAATTTTCTGGACCTTCTTCTCTAGTTTTCGATGGATGTGATTTGCTTTTGTGTTATGTAACGGATGGAACAGTTACTTCGTGGTTACTGTTCCTGTAGATCAAGACGATGGCCAGCAAGATGTGTTCTCCTCCTCCATACACCGATGACAATGACCCGAAGTCATTCGAGGAAGGTCATCCGGCTCCATCCTTCCATCAGTCTCAGTCTCAGCAACAGATGATCATTGTCCAGCAGGAGATGACTCCAACCTTTGTCTATCAACCGCATCCCGTCTCAATGACAGGTGCTATCGTCCTGTCCTGCTTCGTCTTCTGGTGCTTCGGTTGGCTATTCGGCGCAATAGCCTTCATACTGGCTGGTAAGAGTCCTTCTTCCTTCCACTGATCATGCTCCCTCTGCTTGCTGTTGCTTAGTATACCCTGCTTACTCCTTCTCCCCTCTTTCCTGTCGAACATAATTATCACCTTAGCTCTATGCCAGTAACTTAGATGTATATCTTAAAGTCTGTTCATGATTAACAGTCTCCTATCGTCTGGCTTCAGCGTTTACCACTAAACTGTTGCAGGAGAGCACTATCCAACCGTAGATGTTACTGTACTGCATTTCACCTACTAGGCCTCTACCTTTTCAACCCATTTCCAACTTTTATCTAACATATCCTACCTGTCCCTATTTTTGCAAACCCTTCCATTTGTTCAGGCGTGACGAACACTTCAAAACATGAACAGTCATTGAACACGTAATCTTTATAGCCAAATATTTGCAATGGCAAATATTTAGGCAGCAAAGATTTTCTTCAAATTGGTTTTAATAGTTTATAAGACACCGAACTCTGACCAACCACAATACTTAAAATCAGTCCTTAATTACTGCTTATTCCCAGACTCATCATAATTCACAGAGGTCTCGAATTGTTCTTCTCTGGTCTTACTAAAAAATTTCAGTGGCAGGACCTACATTTTGGAACACTCTCCCTGTATCTGTCCGTTCTGCTCGATATCTCTCTCTCTCCCTGTATCTGTTCCTATTGTTCTGTCGCTTGTGCCATTTCCTACTCAACTGAAGCCTTGCCTTTTTTCAAATCCATTACTTACAACAGGTCAGGCTGCCAAAGTCTTAAATGACTGGTCTTTTGACTAATGACCTGATTACGGCTTGGTCTTGTTGCTCCATCGCTTAATGCCTTGAGCATTAGACACTAGAACGATAGAAGTTGATAATTACTATTAGTAATATTGACAATGACACTGATAATTAAAGTGTAGTAATAGTGATAATGATGCTGACAATGACAATGATAATAATAGTGATAATAATAAGTGATAATGATTGCTTACCAGAAAATTAGTCAATCACTTACTTAATTCGTTCATCAGCATTATTCGAAGGATTAAAACATTTAGACATCCAAGGAAGGTCCGATGATGATGATGATTACGACGACGACGATGATGATGATCATGATGATCATGATCATGATAATGCAAGGCACTTTTGCTCCCTGGATCTTGATGAGCTCTTGCCGTCCCATAATGGTTTTGTGTATTCTCCGGATAATTTTTTAATTCCTGAGTGATCTGAGGTACCTCGGGGCAAAAAAAGATGATGATGACGATGATGATGATGATGATATAGAGTGAGTATCTTTGTTTTGATTAGTCATTGGAGGTGATTCATCACACAAGGGTGACATAACCGGTGCCCTTCGTCTGCGCAATGCTTCCTACGGTGTCTCAGTGATTGGTATTCTGGTGGGCGTCATCGTCATCATTGTCATCATCGTCGTCTATGTCAACAATCGACCGACGACCTGCACCTACCGTAATACAATCGATGGAATCCAGTATGTCTGTGAGTAGAAGACGACGTCCTCTAACAGACGCCGATGGGGCAGCCAACGGAGCTTCACCTTCGACATCTAACGGCGGCGTCCATCTTATCTTTAAAGACGCAATAAACCCACAGACGATATACTAACTCTACATGTGGTAGACTAGTTGAGAACATCTTTACTAGTTAGGCAACTATAAGCAAGAATTGTTTGAAAGCCACTTCACAGGTTGGACATTGCGTATAATATATACAAATATATAATTATAAACACCGTATATATATCAATATCAGTGTTGATATATATATATATAATTACGTAATATGGATCATGGGATGTTGATAATTATGCTTAATTTACACAATATTGATTTGTAATCTTAACATAATCGACAGACATTCACTTAATTCACTGCAGTAATTATAATATGTAATCGTGCATTTACATAGCGCCGTTTGAAGAGCAAAACGAAGCGGAGTCTGCATGTCTGTCTGTTTTGGCCTTTGTGATGTAAAATGTAATTACGAACGAGAATATTAGCAGAGCAGTAAAACTGGAAGAGTCCCCGAGTGGTCGGCCCACGCAGACACACTCGACAGACGGCATCGATGTTAAGAGTCTCTCTCTGGACCACAGAAGAACAAACATCGCTCGCTCTGTAGTCTCTTCACTTCGACCGTAGCCAAGCAACCGAGTCCAGTTTAGGTTCGACAGTTATTTGAATAGTGACAGTGATATTTCAGTTGCGAAAATAATTGGTTTCAGTTTTGGGTACGTAAGTCTGTTTCATTTCAAGTTTCAGTTTTGAAATAATTATTGTTTTGATTTCAGTTGCTGGAAAATTTCAGTTTCAGTTTCGACACACGTATATTTTTGCATTGATAGACTGATTACATGTTATTAAGCAGAAAGAAGAACCATTTTTCTATCATCATTATTTAAAATAATGTCATAGTGAGTCATACTTCGCTATATCAGTTTCTGGGTTGTATACTTAACTCAGTGTAGCTGTTAGTAGTCCTACACTTGTGTTGAAGATTCACATTTTAAAGCAGCCTTGAAGTAGCTTGCTACTGACGATGCTATAGAGTACAGAAACTTTCGTAATTACAATTACAATTCACTGTCGAGCTAACGTCCAGCAAACAGTCGCGATAAGCGCATTCTTAATTTATCGTCCTAGCAGACGACATAACCTAAGATGCTGAGAGTCTACGCTGTTTCTTGAAAAAAGGTTACGGAACTGAACAAATTCAGAACAATTATGAAATACATTACATCGATGCTCATTGGATCATAGGGGCATATTTTATGCTAATATATATATATATATATATATATATATATATATATATATATATATATATATATATATATATATATATATATATATATATATAATGATATCAATAAACACTGAGCACATTGAAATTAAGGATACCAAACACCGAAAACGCTGAAACTAAGTTAAAGTAACTAAATATTCTTTATTAAATATTTAAATTAACGAAATTATTTTAAATCGTTAAAAAAGTCAAATAATCAACGCCGTTCCGGAGCATTCAGTGCGAGAGAAACCACAGCTAAGAGTACACTCTGCAGTGGATGACTGGATATAGAATAATAAGAAAAATGGCTGGACCCATAAATAAGCTACATAGAGTTCCATAGGCAGCGATTTAGCCCAACTAATAGAAACACAGAGAGGTTGCTAGTGCTACGTATTTTCAACAATTTAAGTTCGGATATTGACAACTGACAACTGACAACTTTTTTATTTCCAGAAGCACAATGCATATAACAATTAACAACAATTATAACTTTACTAATACATATCGGTGCATTGGCTAGGGAACAGGGGAGACCTAAAAGGGGCACAAGCCCCGCTTAATTAGGGTCACCCTTTTTAACAATAATCAATTAGCCTATGGCTGGTTAGTCAGTTGAAAGAAAGAAAGGTTCAAATCAATAATGTTCTTAACTAAATAATAACATTGCAATTTACTAAGAAGATCAATATGTAAGAAAGAAAGGTTCAATTGAATAATGTTCTTAACTAAATAATAACATTAATATTAATATTAATTATCATGTCTCTTTCAATTTCGTTTTCACAGTTGAATTTTTGCTTCTGTTTCGTTTCCGTTTTGCAAATAATTTTAGTTTCGGTTTTCGTAAATCGGATATTAAAATTTTTCGTTTCAGTTTCAATTTCAATTAACTGAAATATCGCTGGATAGCGACCTGAAAATGATGCATAATGAAATTATTAGACCGGTAATATTATCGCGAGAAATGAATGCGAGATAACGAAAAATCGACGCCGAACGTTTTAGATTTTAAGTGAGATATGCAGGCGCTATATAAAATGCGTGAATGCCTGATTTTTTTTCTCACCAATGCGTGACATGTGTGGCTGATGGTTGAATGGTAATACACTGGCATGAAGAACGGGTGGACGCGGGTTCGATACCCGCTAGCTCCATATGGTTGGACTCAGCCTTCCACTCCCTATGTCCAAAGGATTATGTCCCAAGGGTTAGATGAAGAAATGTTCGTGTTTGTGCTGAGAGTATGTTTGACCTGTGACAGTAATGTCCGTTCTTCGCATTATGTCAATCTCGCTGATTGCACAATGCTTATCCAAGTAAGTTCGCGAGAGGGTGAAAACCAAAGATGTCAAGCTAATAAGCATCAGTGACTTTCTCCGTGGTTTATAATATAGATAAAAGTTGGTCCATTCGGTCTACGCCACACATGAAGTCGCCTTAGTCGAATATGAGCCTAGCTTTTCTATAAACTGGCCACATCAGTTCCTTTTACTACTGACTGTCCGTAATACGCCCCACACTCATGAGTAGGCAACATCATAACGTCCCTCTTGTCCTTCCAATTCAGTTCTATGATATGGCCAGTTTTACAGCTGTAATGGTGACAGGTTGATTCACTAGGGTGACTAGAGAGTGCCCAAACTAGTCTTACATGCATGCATTCGGTAGGTGACAGCACATGTCCACTATTACTAATAAGTGGAAGGAAATGTTACTGGAACGCTGCAATGACTCTGAATAACCGATTCTTGAGGTACGCGTATTGGCGTACTTGGCATCTGAACTGACCCTAGCAGTCAAAGAGTTAAAAGAAAGAGTTTCTAAAGATTAACTGATTACTCTGAAAGGCTAGATGCAGGCAGATACAACACAGATTACGGTTTGTCACTCAGGTTTCCATTCGTTATTCGCTTTAATAATTTCCTTTGATGAAAATATTTAAAAACGTCATCAATCCCACTTATAGGCCCTATCTATTCTTTAGAGGCGCTTTGCCTTGAAGCTGTCTGTTCTGTTAGTAGTTAAGATTGTTTCAATTGCATAACATGTAAATGTACAGCGCAGTGCGTTTGTCAGGCGCTTGATTAAAGAAAAGATATTATTATTATTATTATTATTATTATTATTATTATTATTATTATTATTATTATTATTAAGATTCTCTTCCCTTTCAAGCTTAACTTTTTCCAACAGTTATGGTCAAACTTTCCAATATGAAAGCTCTGAGAACTTCTATGACGCCATTGTCATAATGCTCAAGGCAGCAGTCGATGGTCGCTACTAGCAGAATCGTAATGCAAGCCTAATTCCAGGATTAGCCCGGTCGAAGCAAAGAAGGAAGTTTCGAGCAGACACGGAAACAACCAATGGGGGAAAATGACTCCAGGAAGAGATGAGTTTTTAGTTGAGATCTGAAAGCCAGAACATACTTTACAGAATGAACTTTTGCCGGAAGAAAGTTTCAGAGTCTAAGGTCAACAATAAAAAGGCTGTCATTGTTCACGGACTAGGCCTACTATGTTGTAAAGTTTGGTCTTAGAGTGCTTCTGAGCAGCTGTCTTGAAGAGACGCTATAAATGCACAAAGTTATGTAGCGCCCTTTTCTATGAACCACAAATATTAGGCAATGTCCATGATGTTATGTTGAACCTAAAACTTTATTCAGATCAGATCTTTGACAATTATCTTCTCTCCTATTATTAATCTAAACGCGCAACATCATCCATCGTCCAGTTATTCGCGGGGAAACTATTCGACGTTACAGCGGCGGAAGTAGGTCTTCGAAGCAAGGCAACTTCCGGTCGGTCTGCTGGGAATCGGTGATCATGATGATGATGATCCATCGTTAGTATGGAATGTTTAATGAATCCGTTTGATGATCAATTCCTTTAATATATTGGAGACAATGAACGGTTAACGACGGTCGCCAGGAAAAGAGACAAAGATGGCGCTCGTTCGTTGCTCCGCCCCGACCGAGATACGACCGGAAGCATCGCATTAGACGAACACTCTTCCGATATATAGATCAATGTACCTACCTCTATTCATACATGTAGCCCTCTCTGCCTTTGTCAATGTGTCTCTGTCAATGCTTCTTCCTTTGTAAATGTCCCTGCCTCTGTCGGTGTCTGCCTCCAATGCTGTCTCTGTCTCTGATTGTTTGTCTGTCCGTCCGTCCGTCTGTCCGTCCGTCCGTCTGTCCGTCCGTCCGTCTGTCCGTCCGTCTGTCCGTCCGTCTGTCCGTCCGTCCGTCCGTCCGTGCGTCGGTCCGTCCGTCCGTCTGCCTGTTCGTCCGTTCGTCCGTCTGTCCGTCCGTCTCTGTCTGTTTGTCCTTGTAGCGTCATTGCACACTAATCCTTCCCTAGGCCTGTTGTTTATCGATCCGTCGCCTACTCTAGTCCTCCTCCAGCCTTGTATCCGTTTCCGAATTCAAACATGACCACACACGTCCTCCACAATTCCTCCTCCTTCCTACTTCAGCTTCCTCCTCATATCGCTCCTCTTCCTCCATTCCCTCCTCCTTCACTCCCTCCAACTCTTCCTTCTCATATTATCCCTTCTCCTATCATCCTTCTTCCTCCCCTTCACCTCTTCCTTTTCCTCCTCATGTCCCTCCTCTTATCGTTCCTCCTCCCTCCTTTTCCTCTTCCTAGTCTTTGTCCGTACGTCCTTCTGTACGTCCTTCCGTCCCTATGGACATCCATCCGTCCATCTTTCCTTCCTTCTTTCCGTCCGTCCGTCCGTCCTTTCGCCCGTCCTTCCGTCCGTCCATCCTACCTTCAGTCCTTTCGTCCATTTTTTCCGTTCGTTCTTCCGCCCATCCTTCCTTCCGTCCTTTCGTCCATCCTTTAGTCCTTCCTTCAATCCATCCGCCCGTCCTTCCGTCCTTTTGTCCGTTCTTCCGTCCGTCCATCCGTCCTTCAGTCCTTCAGTCCTTTCATCCGTCTTTCCGTCCGTTCTTCCGTCCATCCGTCCTTCCGTCCGTCTGTCCGTCCTTCCGTCCATCCGTCCGTCCGTCCGTCCGTCCGTCCGTCCGTCCATCCCGCCCGTCCTTTAGTCCATCCTTTCGTCATTCCTTCGATCCATCCGTCCTTCCTTCCGTCCTTCCATCCGTCCTTCCGTCCTTCTGTCCGTCCTTCCGTCCGTCCGTCCGTCCGTCCGTCCATCCTTTCGCCCGTCCTTTAGTCCATCCTTTCGTCATTCCTTCGATCCATCCGTCCTTCCTTCCGTCCTTCCTTCCGTTCTTCCGTCCTTCCATCCGTCCTTCCGTCCTTCCGTCCGTCTGTCCCACGGTCGTTGATATATTGGTTCATGTACATTAAGCAGATGATTGGAACGCAGAGCATGCTTCAAGGTGTAGCCAACGAAAGCTCATCCATTATAGACATTGACGGCGGCGCTGACAAGAGCCTCGTCTGCGGTGGTGGTGGTGGTGGCAGTGGTGGCCTCATCTAGTGCTTCAGTCCACCGTCGTCGTAAATTACGCCCTCAGCACACCATGATCAGCATCATGGCGTCTCGAACTTCGTGCAAACAAGGTGCTCGCACCCAGACACGCACACACCCTCTCTCACACGAACACCCATACACACACACACACACACACACACACACACACACACACACACCACACCACACCACACCACACACACACACGCACACACGCACACACACACACACACGCGAGCACTCTAACACCCATACACACGCAAACCCGTAGAGATGAGACACGCACTCTGATCGGAAACAACGGAATTCGCAGAAACAGACAAAGATTCCTTTGAACAGAGAAACACGGATCGAAAACGCAGAACCTGTTTTACCTGATGATAACTGAAAAGAAATTTAATTTAATTTAGAGAAATATTGCTTCGTAGACAGAAGCAGAACCAAAAGAAGTTAATGTCCGAAAATGTCATTCTTAAACACCGATTGCTCCTACTCCTCTGATTCCTCCTTTTCTCGTTCCTCCTCCTCCACCTCCTCCTCCTCCTCCTTCTCCTCCTTCTTCTCCTCCTCCTCCACCTCCTCCTCCTCCTCCTCCCCTTCCTTCTCCTTGTCCATCCTTCCGATCTCCTCAAGCAACTCGAAGCTGAAGAGAGAAAATAAACAAAGGAGGGCAGAAGGAGGAAACAGAAAAAGGAAGAAAAAGAGGGAAAGGAAAAAAAAGAAGAAAACTGAGCAGATTCCTTTGCGTAGAGGAAGATGAGTATTGAAGAAGAAGAGGAGTAGGAGAAGGAAGAAGGAAGAGTAAAGAAGAAGATTAAGAAGCCACATGGATTCGCAGTATGAGGAGGAGAAGGACGAGGAGGAGGAGGAAGAGGTAGAGTATACGAAGACATTGCATGGAGTTTCGAATGAGGCGATTATTATTCGTATACGATCGACGGGAGATACTTGAAGCATCTACAAGAGAAGGAGATGGAAGAGGCAGAACGAAGACGACGATCATTCATCTGGCTCACATGATCAGAAATCCAACTCAGTTGGTCAACCATGATGCATTCAACAGCTCCAGCCATTGGCATCACCAACAACTGCAGTGTCAACGGTTCCAACCTCCTCATCCTGATCCTCCTCTTCATCAACATCAACATCATGACCAGCAGCAACAACATCATCCTCATCAACATCAGCATCCTCCTCCTGCTCCTCCTGCTCCTCCTGCTCCTGCTCCTCCTGCTCCTCCTGCTCCTCCTCCTGCTCCTGCTCCTCCTGCTCCTCCTGCTCCTCCTCCTCCTCCTGCTCCTCCTTCTGCTCCTCCTGCTCCTCCTCCTGCTGTTCCTCCTCCTCCTCCTCCTGCTCCTCCTCCCCTGTGACCATGACTGCCAGTGGCATCTGGTCACCCAATTGATCCGCTTGACTAACGACCCTCGTGGCAGCGAAGGCGGCTGCGTAGGCTGCGGAGGCGGCGGCGTCTGGTTCGTGCGTGTCTTGAGAAGATGGACGGACGGTGGTTTCTCCCTCTGTGTCTGTCTCTCTTTCTATGGCTGAACAAACACACGTCTCTCTCTCTCTCTCTCTCTCTCTCTCTCTCTCTCTCTCTCTCTCTCTCTCTCTCTCTCCCGTCTGGCATCGATCTTTGCCCCTATTCTTTCGTCTATTTATATAGCTCCACGTCTCTCGAGTATCTCTACAGAGGTCACCTGTTGCTAAGTGACCTCTGTCGACATCTATATGACGTGTGCGTCAATGGACCTCTGTGTTCCTCTGTTTGCGTCTGCACATAATGTCTCTATGTCTAATATGATCAAGTGTAGCGTAAGATTATTACCTAGCGTAAGATCAGACTGAGCTAACCGTGTTTGTTGAGGAGGAAATGCACCCAACAGTTGTCGATGGGGGAGAATTGGACGCATCGTAAATATTGGACGGAAATAGGATCGGGTTCTTTCGTCCATTCAGATCGATTCGAAATGGATCGATGGATGATCCGTTGATCAGCGAAAAGGATCTCATCCGATTGTATTTGATGTTTGGTCTGGACAGGGTCTTTGTAGTAAACAGCAGCAGAAGGGCGCGGAGGGGGTGGGCAGACGAAGGTCGTACCTGGGAAGACAGCGTCTTTTTAGTAAACAGAATTAGTAGACACATTGTCTTTGCAACAATATCCGGATACCAGACTCTTTGCCTGTATTCTGCACAATCCTTGTCATGTATTGCATAAAATTTGTTACCGCCCATCAAGCAAACTCGCTACTCCATGCGACCCCGGTCCCATAACCGTGAGCTTCCAAGGTTTGTCTTGGATGAGTATGCATTTGTCTTGGATGAGTATGCATTTGTCTTGGATGAGTATGCATTTGTCTTGGATGAGTATGCATTTGTCTTGGATGAGTATGCATTTGTATTGCAGGCTGTATTGCAGGCTGTCTGTTCTGTTAGTAGTTAAGATTTAAATTGCATAACATGTAAATGTACAGCGCAGTGCGTTTGTCAGGCGCTTATTAAAGAAAAGATATTATTATTATTATTATTATTTATTATTATTATTATTATTATTATTATTATTATTATTATTATTATTATTATTATTATTATTATTATTATTATTATTATTATTATTATTATTATTATTATTATTTGTCTTGGATGAGTATGCATTTGTCTTGGATGAGTAGGCCTATTCATTTGTCTGTGCAGGTCAGCGCCGTCTTAAAGCGCAGCCACCATTTTCATCGCCTCAGGCAAATGCGGTCGAAATGCTTGGATTTCAGTGTTTTCTTAGGATTCATAAAGGCGCTATATAAATACCCAAACACATATGCACATGTGCTTTAATTAAAAAATGACTGCACGAGCGACTATTGTAGCGCTAGAGTATTCTGATCACGTGATATCAACTGGAGTCTTGTTTCAAATGTCCGTGATGATCGCAGCGGCTACAATAGAACAAGCCAACAGTTATCTTTGTTCTTCTGCCAACTCATGCGGAACAACTTCACAATAATTCGTTTCCCACGACAGAAGTAAAATAGATTTTCATTGTGGGCTGTAGCTGTTAGAGTCTGCTGTGCTCCTCTTCATTGTTTGACAGCGAATCGAACACGTTGACGTATTCAGAGACCTTCATCCGACCGTTACAATACGTGTCCCGCAGCTATTTCTGAAGCCACTCGACCGAGAGATATTGAACTGCATTTATGTCAACATACATGATTGTAGCCTATGTATTTGTCTGTGCATGGCAAACCTGTGACCATTGTCACTGGCGAATCTATTATCATGTTAATTAAGAGTGTTACGCTTTTTGCACAGCATTGAGTATGAAGCTCTATTGCGCTGCAGACAATCATACACGGCCACAGGGTGGAGCTGTAAGCCTTCTGCTGCTTTTAATGCTCTTTAGTGGTTAGATCTACGTATTGGATCATAGAACACCCTTTGCTAATAGAATACCTTTTACTGTAGCTCAGTGAATAGCTCTTGGATCGTAGAATACCTTTGGTTTAGTGAATAGCTTTGGTTCAATAAAAACGGTAATACCTTTTGCTTAGCGAATACTGTTTGGCTCAGTAAATGCCTATTGTCTCGAATAGCTTTCGATTCAGCGAATTTGATTGACTTGGTGAATAGCGGTGGACTCATAGAACATCTATTCCCTTTTAGCACGCCACATATAAATAGACTCTCTGTTGTTTGAATCCTTTCTGACCCATCATGCTCTGAATTAAGTGGAACCACCTGCACACAGTCCATCCCCTCGTATCTCAACCGTTCTTCTCCTGGCTTCGTCACTAACCGCACATCTGCGTTTTACCATTTCATTTCAATATTTCTTTCAGGGGCGCCATTCGTAAGAGACTATGCGTCTCTTAGCCGCCATTTCTCTGTCCCATAACTTTGCCCCATGGATGAGGGTGACGGCGGGGGGGAGGGGGAGTCTAGGAGTCGTTTGGTGAATGAGGACAGCGTATGAGGAGTCCTACGTTGACTGTGTCATGGATGAGGGTGAGGAGGGTCTGGTGAGTGGGGAGCATCCCATGAGGAGTCCTACGTTGACTGTGTCATGGATGAGGGTGAGGAGGGTCTGGTGAGTGGGGAGCAGCCCATAAGGAGTCCTACGTTGATTGTGTCATGGATGAGGGTGAGGAGGGTCTGGTGAGTGGGGAGCAGCCCATGAGGAGTCCCACGTTGACTGTGTCATGGATGAGGGTGAGGAGGGTCTGGTGAGTGGGGAGCAGCCAATGAGGAGTCCTACGTTGACTGTGTCATGGATGAGGGTGAGGAGGGTCTGGTGAATGGGGGCAGCCTACGAGGAGTCCTATGTTGACTGTGTCATGGATGAGGGTGAGGAGGGTCTGGTGAGTGGGGAGCAGCCCATGAGGAGTCCCACGTTGACTGTGTCATGGATGAGGGTGAGGAGGGTCTGGTGAGTGGGGAGCAGCCCATGAGGAGTCGTGCGTTGACTGTTACATCGGACGTCATCAGCTTGATCCGTTAAGTGTTGCTATTTATGCATCAGATCCATCCGCACAATCCATCTTCTTCCAGCCGCCAACTGACATCCGTTCCTCGTCAGCCAACATAATTGCCTCACTCCACCCACCCATCCACCCATCCACCCACTCCCCCCACCTCCCCCACTTGGCCTCAGCCGCCGGCGTGTTCGTCCATCCGACACGTCTTGTTGACTGCATCACAGCCGACTGCGGACGACGCCATGGAGAGAGAGAAGGAGGGAAGGGAGCGACGGGTCTCGTTTAGCCGTCGGTTGAGGAGGAGCGGTGAGCCTGCAGCCGGCCTGGCCATCACCGCAACCGCCGCATTGATCCGTTGCCACCGTATCTGGGCCATGGCTACAGCCTCCAACGCCAACGCCACCGACGCCGCCGCCGCCTGAGCGTCTGAGCGTCTGGAGCCAGCGTCGGTCGGTCGGTCGGTCCTCCTCATCGCACGGACGGGCAGGCAGCCCTTGACCGGTCAGACGCTGAAGACGACGACGACTGTGATGGCTGGTGATCGGCAGACATGGCCAGCCACGTCGCATCGCCTGCTACCACGGCGGCTGCTGCGGAGGTCGGCCTAGGATCATGGCAGCAGCAGCAGCAGCAGCAGCAGCAGCAGCAGCAACCGAGAACAAGAAGAAGAAGAAGTCACGAGTAGCAGGAGCAGCAGCAGCAGCAGCAGGAACAGGAGGATCAGTAGAGATATCCATCATCATCATCATCATCATCATGATTAGAATCATCTGGACGATAGGAATTAAGAGACAACCGATCGACATCGAAAGAAGAACAGAACACGCTTCGTCTTCCTCCTCCTCCTCCTCTTCCTCCTCCTTCGCCTTCGTTTCATCTTCATCCTAACGAACGGAAGAAGGACAACAACGACGCGTAAGAATAGACAGTCATACATGTATCAGAAACATTGACACACAGCTGCAGCTCAGACTAAACGAAACATATGCACACACGCATACATACAATGTCATACATACATACATACATACGTACATACATACATACATACATGTACATGCATACAAACGTTTTAAATGCTTTACATTACATGTCTGCCTTCTTATCTCCACTCATTCAATCGTTCAAATAAGCTAATACATGCACAAATACATACAGGCATACATACACACATACACAACGTGTATGCATGTATTTAAATGGGATTATGTATGTATCTATTTGTATTACACATACATACATAAACACATTTACACACACACATACAAAAGTATATGCATACATACATACATGCCTGCACGTAATTATATACATAAATATATTCTTTAAATGAATGAATGAATATACATACATAC